>JARQSW010000388.1:2108599-2332709 GCA_030142375.1 Calameuta pallipes
TTTAAGTAATTAAGGTACAAACGAATGACAATAGGATATCAGAAGGTTTCGATTGGACAATCTTACTAATATGAGTTGTGTACTCAAATATAAAGTTTCTTCATTGAAGATGATTACGACAATTATTTTACATATATTTCACACACACATTACGCGTGTAAATATGTAACTAAAAATTGTATGCGCAGGCGCAGTTCAAAATTGTATGCGCAGGCGCAGACCAAAATTGTATGCGCAGGAGCAGACCAAAATTGTATGCGCAGGCGCAGACTCAAATGGACCTACTCCCGGACTCGCCGCTACGATTTAGCGCCATGCTTTTGGTATCGCCTACAACCGGAGCGTTGTGCATCTCCCTTTTCATCTCTGTGGAAGGAAAACAATATAATGGAATGAGAGAGAAAGAGAGAGAGAGACGAATGTAAGAACCAGTCAGTGCGAACGACGAGCTAACAATAAGATATAGTAGCCCTTTAGAGGGCCGGCATTTTTGCCTTGAAATTTAGTATTTTTTTTACAAGAAATTGATGTATTATTTGAAATCTATAGATTACGAGGAGGCGTCGAGTTTGATGCTGGCCACTTTGGTGGCCCGCGCGGTCCCGACCATTATGACTAACGTGGAAAATTTTCTCAATTTTTATTTGAACGTTTCTAGAAATTTTTGACATCGCTAAACGTGATTTTGAATTCCGATTATCAAAATTTAATTCAGAAACGATGTTATATAACCTAGATGCGTCGATATTAAAGGCAGAGATGCACTCGTCTTCATGAATCTTTCCTTCGACGTTACACAGAGCTAACGGCGCTGACGTAGAAAGTTATATGTATAACTCTTTTTTGTTTTTATTTTGCAAAGTATGTGTAACTAGTAAGTGAATATACATGTGAAGGGATTCCTAATTTATTTAAAGAGACTAAAAATGATCGTTGATCTATACATATCTTGCGGTCTATGAAACTGCATACGTGTAAACAAATACTTACATATTTCAATACATTATATTGAATCATAAATATATGACCTAATATGCAGATTTTCTTGTGATTTATCTAAATTTACCGACTATAGGAGACTTCTAAGAGACACAGAGCCTCGAAAGTATAATCGGCCAGTATTCGCCGGAAGATATAGTCCAAAAGATAGTTTCCAGTCCAGACAGATGGAACAGCGTCACTGATTACGTCAAGAAGATGCTGCGAGCCTCGACGCCAAAATAAAATTGGTTTCAAAAAAATCGGCCAACTGACAATATCCGTACTCATCTCGGCACTAGAGTCTATAATATAGGATACTCTCCGATTATAGACACAGATTGTCGAAAAGCTAAA
Organism: Calameuta pallipes; assembly: GCA_030142375.1. NCBI lineage: Eukaryota > Metazoa > Arthropoda > Insecta > Hymenoptera > Cephidae > Calameuta > Calameuta pallipes. Next base: position 2,109,935 of record JARQSW010000388.1, read on the forward strand.
CCATTCGTTTTTTAAAAAACATTCTTCTAGAACCAAGCAATTATTAGAATCCGTTTTATGCTTGTACCTAATTGTACCTGTAAATGAAAACTTGATTGTGAAAATACGAAGAATGAACTGTTGGTCATCAAAAGTTACATGGGCTTTCTTATAACTCTAAACGTCATTAGCTGCAGATCAACTTTTCAGCTGCAAATTTTTTTGTTACACATTTATTTAAGGAAATTAGTCGAACTGAAAAAACTGCAAAAGCTGAAGGATAGAACATTTTGGTGAAACGTTTAATTTAAACGTATTCACGTCGATGTATTTATTATGACTAATTATTTAATTTCATATTACTTCCCATGAAACAAATATGTTTATGCGCCACTGTATTTATTGTAAAGGGTCTTGTGCAACATACAAGCACATGTTTCACAATTATTCAGTAACAATAAAATACAGAAATAAAGGACAAAAGTTTCAGCGAAATATCCTATTCGTGATAGTCATACTTTATCGTAATTCACATAATTTGTTATTTTACTTTTGATTTCATTGTAACGGTCATTACGCCTTCAGTTTTCATTAAAACCAGCTACAGAGTTATATAAATATTGTTGTAATATTACTTATCGTAAAATTTCTATCTATTATACAATAAATATTGTAAATTCATAATAAGCAAATTATTCTACCACACACAAAGTCATTTAGCAGATGAATTTTAAATAATTATAATAAATGGAAAAATGTTTGCGAAATATTCGCACAGTTGTACAAAATTATCAAGCAATAGAAAGCATTGTGTACTGTATATATTATGAGTGCAATCGGCACTGGTATTTGGCGCAAGACTCGATTGAATTTTTTGGAAAAACATCCCATGAAGACAATTACTGTCGTATTATCGTTATCTGCATTATACTATATACATAATTCTGCGAAAAATAAAAAACGCGTACATATGTATAATATGAAAATATTTTATTAAAAGGCAGAATTGTACTTGTAGCTTTCAGTTAAAGGTGACGAATCAGGATATATCTGCACATCATGATTCTTACGAATGTCAAAAATGAGAATAAACAACTTTTGATTTTTTCACTTCTAAATACTTAAAGCTGTAGAACATTGTGCATTATCTTTCCAATAACTTATTAATAAATAACTGTTAGGGTGGACGGCCCAATTATCGGCCATGTACCAGTAATCGTCAGTGTGTGCTTTGATTATATGTAAGTAAAATCTACAGTATCATAATACAACTGACGATTACAGGTACATACATGGCCGATGACTGGGCATCCACCTTATGCATATTACATTAGCAAATATTTTTTTCCGACATATATTTAAACGAAAATACCAAAGATGTTATATGTATATATAAGATTCGTGTTTACTTCTTTAACACATATGCTTTGTCGGTGCACTTCTATCTAAAAGTATGTTGTTGCTCCATACTTTTAATTCTATAGATATCCATTCTTTCTCTCTTTCAATTACTTTCGTTTATTATATCACTCACTCGCCCTCATCCCTCACTCATTCATGCAAACAGTAAGCTGTTGAAACAGCTTAATACGAATTCGTCGAAGCTCGGTCAAAAAATACCTTTCGGAGGCTACACACCTGCAGAAAAAAGAAATTGTTGGCCCATACACATAAGTGAATAGGATTTAATAACACTAGGAGATACGTATTCGATTTCTTTTTTCCACTTCTTTTTGACAATTTGTTACGTAAATCTCAATACAGTATTCTCAATATATATATATATATATATATATATATATTCTCAATATATATATATATATATATATATATCTGTCGAATATATATATCTCTCGGTTGGTTATACATATATGTTTGATAAATTAATGAGCAGATACATATATAATTAAATAATTGAAAGGCACAGTCAGACCGAGTATGCACGACTGAGATCGAAAGCCCTTCTAAGGGGCACATTTAACATATTTTTATTCGTATTGATTACTTTAACGAATTCAAATACTTTATTTGTACTTTTGACAGTATCTTTACACTTGGCTGGGCTGGCTGGTATATCACATACATAATAACTCGATGATTTATCACTTTCCTTATAATTGTCTAAAGTGTTTTAACATTGACGACGTACAATTTTGTTGTATTAAGTCAAATAAGTCACGTTCAACTGTCTACTTAAATATTTTATATACTAGAAGCAGTTTTTTTACGAAAAAAATTTAAAGGCTAACAACGACAATGATTATAACGAGTGATATGTCATGTGTCATATCGGTTGCAATAGCGATGAATGTTATTTTTCTGTACTCCCACAACGATCTATACCAACATCTGAAGCAAGCATTATTTTCTAAATGAACTCTAGTTCTTTAAACGATACTGGTTCAGCGCATAAAAAAATAAAGTCGGGTTCATAACAGAATTTATTCAGAATTTTTTTTCACGACGATAATGGCAGGCATCATTGCTTAAGCAATACCGCCATATGATATAAAATGATTCGATTACAATGTAATTTCGAAAGTTCTTTTAATCAACGTTGTATAAATTTCGTTCATAGCGGTATGGAGCATGCCAAAAAATCTACAAATAATATTTCTTTTCTAGACGATAAAAAATGTTTGAGAAATTGTTGAAGAACGATGATTTATGTTAGACGTTACATTATGAGTATGAGAAACGTAATGATGAGAAGTCTTGGGGCTAAACTTGTTTCGTACTTATAAAAATAAATTGACGCAATGGTATCAATATTCAATTATATATTATCAGGTTTACCCTACTGCCTGTCAAAGTACAAAAATAAATGAACTGTCTAAAAATTACAAATTTACTTTTCTTCTTTAAGTAACAGTAGTTCATAATTGGGTAAATCTGACTAATATTCTAAAGCTTATCAATACGTTTGTCACTTAATTCATTTTTTTTTTTTTTTTTTTTGGAGAGCGACAAAATTAATGAATCGTTGAATGAGACTATTTGTTTATGGGGCTAAGTAACACGATTACCACAGACTCCCACCAAATGATTCAATTTGTGAGTGATGATTGAAAGCGCAATACATTATAAGGTAATGATAGAACCTTGGTACGGAGATTGTTTTTTAAACGCCCAATAAACACATGACATCACAAATCAGAAATGCTATCGATTTTTACGTTTTTATCATTGGTACGGATGTTGTAGAAGACAGTTATTACATGAAAAATTGCATCTACATGACGCACTAATACCGCTTTGTTGACGCAATACAATTTCTCAGAGAGCATTTCTCACAGCGCTAGCATTACCCTGAGATATGTAATTTTATTCGAATTAATTGTTATTACATTTCGATTTTTTTTGTATTTGTCACTCGCATAATACTTTTATCGTATATTATTACCGAATGCACGGTGTTGCTAGAGATCGGAATAAAGCGGTATTGAAAAAAAGAGAAACTGGAAAAGATCACGTAAACGGTTGATAACCGTTAATTATATTTGACAGATAATAAAGAACGAAAGGACTGCTATATATCGACAGAGTAAGGAGGGAGGATTAATTATAGTGACTTCTGACTAGCACAAACTGGCTATACTCGGACACTCATCCGTCGATCTCTGTTTACTGTTACATCGATCTTCGCTACCACAATTCAGTACATAAAGATCAAATAAATTAGGAAATAAATATAAAAATATACATATACATACAATATATAATCCACGATTTAGCACGAAATTCTTACGTCAAATAAATTATTGGTTGTTTCTTCTTCGAGTTATGTATTTTCCATTCCATAGAGTCAGAGTAGCGAAGATCGACTTACTAAAGTTTGAAGATCTAGGAAGCACACTTGCCCTGATTTCATACTTTTTTTTTAACACTATTGTCATACTAAGAGCCCATTGTCGTTAGCTTTGACTCATAAGTTTGGATAGACGATACATCAATAGTAGTATATAGAGCTAGAACAAACGCCACATATCCACATTAGCGCCGCATTACGTACCAAACATAAATGAACTCTAGCTGCATAAATTCTTAACATAGTACAGAACCACAACGGTAACCCAGTCGAATTAGATCAAAAGAATGTTTGGTTTAAGGCCAATCTGCGTACGCCGATATCGCGTATGGATATGTACCGCTAATTCACAGCGAAAACATAGACCTGCGTATCCATCAAGTTCTTCCTTCCTAAATTGTATGCCATGTCAAGCCACCTTAAGAAGTTTACCTGTTTACTATATTTTCTTTTTTACTTCTTTTTATCCATTCATTATATTTTTTTGCACTCGATTTTTTTACTACTTTCTTTTATATTGTTTTTGTTTGTATTTTTTACCTTATATATATTTTTTCTTTGCCTTTAATGCGTTCAGTAAATATATATATAGAGATAGAATATACCTAAATGTTTAATGAACGTGGGTTTACGAACTAACCATTGCAGAATTGGTATCATATTCCTTCCAATGTTTCTACTAGATGGTAGATCATTTTTATCAGAATCTTAGTTCAGTCTATGTATTCACAAATTTCCTGTATACACATTCTGCACCATAAAAATCGCTGATAAATTTTGAATTTAACAGAACCCACATTTATTCATTCACAAAGCCAGACATTCATTTCATTTCTTTATTCTTACTCATAAAAAATAATAAAAATTAACGATGTCACGAAAGCCATTTTAATCGTGACCCATAGAGCAGAACGAATTGACATACGGTAATGCAAACGTACGTACGCCTGCCTTTTGAATTTTGGTACAACAAACATTCCTTGGTGAAGGAGTTCTTTGATACGATTGAGTCTTAACTCAAAAATTACTGTATCGAAAACATCATTCAAATTGATTGATGCAAGAAATGAATTACTATGGTTTAATGCTAACGATTGATATCTAACAGGCCAATGGATGATATAAAAAGAGATGCTTGGTAATTTCTGTTCCCAATCACTGATATTCTTATCTTCACTGCTGCAGATGAACATTGAACTCACGTTGCCAATACCTTTAAATAAAACATTAGTTACAGTTTCAGTAACTACGTGGCATATTTAAAAAGCGTAACTTTAAGATTTCAGATGATCTCAACGAATTGATTTATTGATATTTGTATTATTTAATTAGTGACGCCTATGAGTTTATGAAATGAAATTTATCAGTCTTTAATTCAGAAAATTATGGCAAGTCGCAATTTATAATTACCTTGAATGCATTGATGATTGTGCATCATCTATCGTCTCTTGTTACCATGACGGCGAGCAAACTTTCGACTTTTTCTGAACAAAGAAAAAAATAACTCCCATTAATATCATATATATTAATGTCATTCCAATATTATACATTTTATCCTACTAGTAATAACGTTAAAGATTTAAAAATATACTTGTTCCTCATTCGAGAAAGATATATGACATTATTATATTAAATAGAGTGCGTATGATATATACCTGATTCTGCTAGGTGAAGGAACTGGAGCGTGTTCAGCAATAACAGGCAAAACAGAGGTAAACTTGTCGGTGGGACGTAAAAGGCGAGCAGTACGCGAAGATAATCTCCATACAAGTCTCTGTCTATGAGGTGTCTGTTCTTGAGCATTGTACTTGCTCAATATTGCGCCAACAGCTTCATGGGTAGAATAAAAGCTTTCGTCTGGAATCTGAAACGAAGATTAAAGGGAATAGTACGTTTAGTTCAAGCGATAATCGAACCATTGTACAGACAAAGCAAAGACTCCTAAAGAATATTCACCTTGCAAATCTTTTGTAGCTCTGCAGCAAATTCCACGAGTCTGAGCATTTGATGAGCAGGCGTGGGAGGAGTAGCCAATGAAGATGGTCCAGCAATTGCTACAGAAGACATGGTAGCATCTGCATTAGAATCCAGACGGTTCACAGCAGCGTCCAAATACGTGCATAATAAAACCAACGCCACTTCAGATGGCCTTAGAGTTGCACAATTTCCATCGCAGGCGACCATTTCAAGTCTAAGTAAAAGTTCAGACTCCTGAAACATTGATTTATTTTTATTGTGAATACTAGATCTTTCCTTGAACCAATATTTGCATATTGTATTGATCATTAGGCGTAACTATTCCTCGCTATTGCACAGTGATGCCATGCTTACCGTAACTATGCTGGCGTAAAGATCACCGAGGCCAAGCTGTGACGCAGCCTCATGAAACATGACATTGAATAAACGGAGGAACGTTAGAGCTGTGATAGGCTGTGTACCAGGTGCCCATTCCAACTTGTTGCGAATCACCTCGGACATGCGTTTTAAATCACCACCAGTGCATTTACACTGAGAAATGGATACTAGATGATCAGCATCCAGCGATTGAGCCATTTGAACGGCGGCTATATGAAAAGAGGAAACGCTAATGCAGGCCATGTGTTTTGGTCTGGCCTTCATCTTTGTGAGGAAGCGGTCCATCAGATTGATGGCGATGAAAAACACGTCCGATGGTAGATCATACCAAACTTTAAGACAACGCAGCACATGTGCAGAGCCATCTCGAGCACCGATTGTAATCTCATCGTTCTATAACAGCAAAAGCAATACAAAGATGCATGAGTACATTATCCATGTGACAATAATTAAAAACAAAAACCAGATAGAAGTTTGAATACGGTAAACTTACTTGGGTAGTTAGGGGTAGTTGAAGATCAGGTTGATATTTGACCTCGAGAACAAGAGCTTCCTGCAATTGTTCAACAAGGGGGTGGATTGCATCCGGTACTGGCGAGCCCGATGTATCCATTCCTGCAACGTGTGACCAGTACCTGACTACAATGACAGAAGTGACCCCGAACGACACTAAGGAACTGTAGTCTGACTGAGAATAATAGTCACACTACAAGAATGGCCCAACTGGCTAGCCGAGTATCTGAAACAGAAAATCCACAGCCAATAAGTACACGCGACGAAACCTTTGAATTGTTGATAGAACATTCTAAATCAATGAACTAAATAACGTTTCTCTAATCTACCGAATATCATTAATTTCGTTGAGTATTTATTTCCGTAGAGTATTTGCCATTATATCTAAGTGACTTATTCTATACGCCGAACCCAAGAAAACTTCCTTAGTAAATATACATCGTGAAATACGCTGATAGATATCAGTATACAAAGTCGTACTCTTCTCAACCTCGGAAAAACAAAGCCACCAGTAAGGGAACATAATCGGGGGCATTGGCCGCTATCAGGGCAGTGTACGCAAGATCTCGAGAATACCAGAGAGTTATTCTACTATAATATAGTTGGGTTCAAGAAATAGAGAGTCTTACAATTTCTGTCTGCGTTTAAAATAAATGTAAGAAATAAGAATTGGCTGATATATTCCATATTAGAATAAATCCCAAAAATTTTCCATTATTGTTATTTCTCCTTCGATCTTCAGTTAGCTTCGTCTCAAGTTTCGGTTTTGTTAGCCAACTGCGATTTTCATGTTATGTTATGTTATGTTAGATTGCTACAAGTTCAACAGGTATAGCTGTGGTTCAAATATCCAAGAACATAAGTTTGTAATCGAATACTACATGCACTTTTCAAATAAGAATCACTTTTTATAGCTATAGAAAGAAAAGTGCTTTGTAACTTTTAAGCAATTTCCACGATTCAAGGATTATTGAGAGTTTCTATCTGACACGAATTTGATTTCTCTATTCTGATGCAGAGAGGTTGAAACTTGCTCAATTCTAATTTTCGTTACTGGCGAGCATGCTGGGATTTTAGTAAGATTTCTTTGGTAAATATCTGTAACGTTATACATATACATTTTTTTTTCATATAATGTGTATTACGTCACTTAGAATTATACGTTTGGAATGTTATTCAAGAATATTGAATACGAAAAAAATTGTCTTAGGAAATTTAGATCAAGATCGCAAATTTATAAAGATATATCAGCATGACCTTCCATGACTTTTTTCTGGAAAACAACTTACGCGCGATGAGATTCGTTACGAGGTCGAGAAAAAATAAAATTCTGGCGTCCTTAGTAAACAAACCCGTGCGCTTTTAGACTTTTGCGCAACTCTTAACACGACAACCAAAAGAATTATTTTTAACACGACATTTATAAAAGCGATCTAATCGGTAACATCAAGATCATCACCGAGAACCTTAATCGATATAAAGGTACTTAGATAAAATAGATTATAAAATCTTAAATGGGTTCATGATAAGTGTGTGTGTATATATATATATACACATATATAGTAGCACGACCATTAGTTACGTAAACCAGTCTGCAAGACTTTCTATGAAAACAGGGTTACTACCCCTGTGTATCCACTGCAGCCACGACATTACGAAGGTTCAATTTGCCAACAGAACGAAAATAGTAACGGATCGTCAACTAACATAGCGTAGATTATGCAAGAGGTTTTTTTTAAATACCGGACAACGACCGACCACCATCCATGCCAATTCTTGGTAAGAAGCTAGGCATTGAGTGCTTGTGCGTTTATAGCATCAGCTTATTACCACTTACATTATCAATATTGCGAAACCTAATTTTAATGAACAATTTTCGCGCGAATCACTTTTCCCATTGAAACGTGCATTCAAAAAATATTTTTTAATGTTCCAGGTAAACTTTATGCAATCACTCAAAAAAACCGTGACATAAAAAAAAGGCCAACGTCAGAACTAAAATTATCCGCCAAATTCAATCTCAACTGCAGGCAACGCGCGTAGAAGGTCAATTCATAAAATGTCAAGGAGCTATTACATTATTTCGTAATGAACTTGAGGTCGCTCCTAATCTTCTAATCTAACATGGGTAGGGCAGTATTTCCTACGTGCTTCGCATACACTGCAAAAATACGTCAGTGTGTCACAACAGTCCGTAGTACGCATTTTAAAAGACAAAATCCCCAAACGCTTGAGTCAGTCGGTATCCCAAAAGTGGCTTAAAGTAATTTCGTTATCTGAAAAAGATTTTCCTTAAACAATAGATTAAAGATACAGTCGAAATAGTTATATCAAGATTTTCAAAGCCAAGTACGTGACGCTAAGTGCCGCCACGTCACTTGCACACAACACGATTCTGCAAATTGTAATTAGTAAAATATATTTGCCGATATACTGTGTGTAAACAAAACGAACCAAGATCGTTCTTCGGCTTTCGAAAGATACCAAGGACCAATCGCTAACTGCCTTTTGTAGCACATAGATTTATAAGTGTGTTCATTAATAATAATGACTCAGAAGGAGATGATCTTTTGCGCGTATTAATTTAGCCAAATACGACAAGGACCTTGAAATATCACCTGATAAATTTTAACGTACGATTTCGTCAGATGTTTTGCAAAAAGTGTAAACAACGCGTCAAACATTTTTGATTATGAGTGCAAACAAAAATACAATTGCGTCGAAAAATGCTTTGCGGAAGCATCAGAGTACAAATTTCCGGGACATAGAAGAATGTCCAAAAATACGCGATACGTGATCCGAAATTTTTAAAAGCGATATATGTAACACATTGAATTTTACAATTTGGGGTTATGTGAGGAAAGCGTGAATATCACGCAATCCACGTAGTAACGCTTTCTACTACGCATCTTCCTGAGTATGTAGGTTATGTCCCGCACCTGGGAAGAAGCAAGTTTGGTATTTCATCAGAAGTTCTAACGTTCCGCGCGTATCTCTCGAATACGTGACTTCGAAATAGCTTGACAATATTACGACGTCTAGCGATTTGACATGACATGACTAGCGTCATGACATTTTTCATTTCTGCAATATTCACGCGAGCGTAACGACTATCGGAGAGCAAACTATTGAATTTATACATAGACTTATATCCCTACGGTAATTCACAGAGCTATCAGTCTTCGCTTTAATCGTATGAAAGTTTCAACGCAACATTTAAACAAATCAATGTCTAACATTTCTTGATATAGACACGACTATTACATAAGAGACGTTGATATTTCCAATGCCGTTATAAAAATGAAGGTGACTCATTTCTAGAACGTCCAACAGTATCCAACCTTAACTTATTGCAACCAATGGTTACGGTACTCAGTAGTTTCTCTTTTGTACAATTGATTGGTTTACTTCATTTTTATATTGACTTACTCCTACGGGTCGATAAGAGTCTTGTGTATACATGTATAAAGGAATATGAGATCAACCGATAGAAATGCTTAAATAACCTTCAAAGATAGGATGGGCAAAAGATGGTTGTAAGATGGCAGTGTCAAGTTCGCTTGGACCGATAAAGATACAAGCTGATGTGACGTGACGCCTTGTTACCCAAGACTGTTCCTAAGAGCTTAAACTATAGTAATGAGTAGTGATTGGCTCATTTATATGTTTAGCAGTGCCTGCAAGTATGTGAGGATTACATTCTAGGGAAAAAAAAGGTAGCGAATGAGCATTCGCAATAATCACATTTCCGTTGAAAGCGGGTCATATACTATATATGTGCATACAGATAAGACTCATATTTACTAAGCATAATTAATTGTGCTCTGATTGCTTTAAACTTTCAGTCTTGTGCTTATATGTATAGAAATAACGTATAGCCAACGTCTTTTTTAATGATTCTAACGTGTATCTGTAAATGAAAAATGATTTTTGGGGCAATCAGTAAAATGGAACGTGCAACATAATAATATCGTTACAGTCTCCCCACTAAATATTAATACCAATTGAAAACATTAAATACAGCACATTTAATCGTGAAATTTAAAGTGATAAGAATCAGTTATGGTAAGACGCGGTTTCATACGATGTCACGATCGATCGATCTCATGTTGATCGTAGAGGGAGGGTCATTGAGGTTAAATTACAAATGATAACGTTTAATTGATAAATTTATCTAAATAACTTTGATGAAAAATGAATTTAAAAAGTAAACGAATGTAGAAAATTATCCTTCAATTGCCTTCTCTTGTTTGTACATATTTTTTATCACGCTAGCATTACTTTAATCGGATAATCAAACATTTCCCATCTAGTAAAAAACTTATTCTGGGAGCCAATGAATGAGAAACATGATTTTCTCTTATTAAATTATGTATACTAAGGCTGAGAAACACGTATTTCTGACTCCGCTACGATATTTTCTTTGTTTACACCACGGCGCTCTCCCTTGTTCGTGCATGCATGCACGCAGTTCAGGCACGTTCCTGAAGAAAGTTGTGAGAACTTACTGGAATGATGATTGCAAACTTATTGCAAATAAAAACTACACGATCGGATTACCTCGACTATCTATTAAATTATTTTATACCAATATAGCTGAATTTAGAGCTGCATAGGCTGAGCTAATCATTTGAAGTTCTGTAAACAAACGTTTACTAATATTGAGCTTCAGAAATTTATGACTGTAACAAATTTCTACAAATTTAGATCATAGTAATTCATCAAGTTTTTACATGTACGATTCTTGTCGTGCTAGGAATTTCATCAGTGCACAAGAATATTCTATGACGCACGAATTATGGTTGTGACATAATTGTTTATTGTATTTCTCTTACGTATATGAAATTTACTTACTTATCGGTTGAAATAAGTCCTTAGAGAGCCATAAATATCACAGAAGTCTATGTATAGAGAAGAAAGTTTGTACTATAGCGCCTTGAACAAAGAGACTCGCGCAGCGTGGAACGGCTGATGCAACGAAATGTCAAAACCAACCGAAGATTCCCGAACACACACGAAGATGACGCGGTCGTAAACACGTAGAGAAACAATGTTGAATTGCGTCAATTCTTTATGTGGATTATCTCCACGAAGGATTTATCAGGCACACAATTATTTAATATTTATTGTTTACGAGTTTATCCTTAATACGATAGTCAGTCTTACGAGTTACTTTTATCTTGGGTTCCGCCTATTTTCTTGCTTGATCGGTTGCAGTGGAATGTATAATACTTTTACGAGACTTACTTGCAGTTTAATAAAGGTACAAATATTATATTTTTTAATGATGTAGTTTATGTCGATGACTGTATCTTCTTGAATTAAGTAGTTGTGTAACGATGAACGTAGGTGTATTATTGGTTCCCTCGTTCAGCTCGATAGGTTATCCTTGGCGGGAAGGTTTCGCGATCACTACTTTCTTATGACTGTTACACAATTCCGATTGGTATTTACACTCTTACTTTTCGAATGACTTACAGTATTCTATGTAAGTACACGTATTCACGAATCTAACACTTTTTTGATAATCGTTTACGCAAGAACGACCGCTCCTGCGGACGAAAGAGCGCGAAAAGCGTTCTCCTCGAACCGTTGACTGCATCTGAATCCAGTAAGCAACTAGCAGTCTCCGAGCCTGGTCGAAGATAGACGAAGTGGACTCCGAAACTACCCGAGGTGACGCACGAACGGCTGGCGTATTTCCATTGTCAGATCGATTTTACGATCCTACTCCTCTTTGGCTCAATCGTTCATTGCGTGAACAGCTCATCGACCCTAAGAGTCAGTGTGCTGTGTATTAACACATTACAAATGTACATTACTATCCAATAACTGTGTACTGTACAACTACTAATCTAGTCAATCAGACGAATCATGTGTGGGGTGGTAGTATAAGAGTTTAATTTTAATTTTGATAGTATCCTTGAAACAATAATGTTAAATAAAATTTGTATATATATTCGTTGATTATTTTACTAAGATAATACAATTAAACATTACTTGTATTATGCTCAAATTCAAGGGTTGCCATTAGATTTTGCAGTTGCGAATTCCAGTTTTTCTTTTACATGTTGAACATGTACAATTACATGAGTCGTGATGAGGAATTTACTATGCAAGGTAGTTTAAAAAGTGGAACGTCATTGAAATACAGTTTTTGAAATTATTCAGGACACGGAAATACGCGGCTGGCCATGGTAGCTTTGTTGTCGGAGAAGGGAAAAGAGCTGCTCGCCTTTGGTGGGGATAGCTGTCGCGACATTCATTCCTGTCTGAACTTGCTTCTTTCCTCTCTAATGTGTTGAGGCGGTCACATGAAAAAAATCAATCTAGAATGATCTAAACTTTATACAGTAGGCTAAAAATATGTGTGCCTCAAAGAATTCCAGGCACATGTATCAGTCCTTAACTGTAGAGAAATAAAGTACGTCAATACTCCTCAATTTTACAGAATAAGACTCTTAACCTCTAAGAACCATCGTACGATACTTCTACCAACTGTTTCAACTATATTCCATTCGTCCATAAAACTAACCAGAATGAAGTAAACTCGCTTATTTATTAGAAACAGTAATCGATGTTTCAAATATTCTAAGGTACCCTAATGAAATGGAGTAGTTATGTCAAATTCTACGGAAAATTCGTAGCATGGAACTACACCGGGCGCCATTTTGAAGTTAAGATACTATCGAATATAGTATGCAATTTCACGAACTTTTACTATGAATACTACTAAAATTCCTCTGAGGTCATACTCTTTCGAATGGAACATGGTGTGGATAATTAATTTGAAACTGTGATATCCCAGCTTGAATAGTTTTTGCGCATTAAGGTATGAAATCTTAATATTTTTAAATACGGATAGTAGACTGACGCGACAGCTTTTGTGCTTGGCCGTCCCATCAGTTCCATTTTTGAAGGAATCTTATTAATATTATAGCACGATTATACAAGGTAATCTCAATATAATCAACATTCTCACCACATCCTTGCAAACTCAGGCATACAAATTATATCATAAAATTGTAATACTGACAACTTATGACCACCATATTACAAATAAATGATGCATCGCTCTTGCTTTTTCATGAGAAGTGCCAATGGCAGAACAGGCATCAATGTCTCTTTACGTACGTCGATATAGGGTATAACTAAATGACCTTGAAAACTACAAGAGTTTTCCAGTTTTACTTTAAATAATGCAAAACTGCATTGACTGAAGTGACTATATTATAAGGGATGAATAATATAGTAATATGTACGTAACTAAGGCCAACCAGTGCTGTAGTGAAATGTTATTGAATAAAGGTTTAATTATTATCAACTAATAATAGAACGAAGTAAGCGACTCCAAGGCCGAGCTCGTTTCATTAAATGTAATTTATCCCGTGAATTTTACAAATGACTCGAGGGAAAACCGGATACAAAAGCTAGACTTGCTCTTAAGCTCTAATGTTCCATTCTGTAGAAGGCTAATGAGGTCATCACAACTAAAAAATGGCCTTAGTGATTATAGTCGCATAAAGTATACCAGATATAGATATACTATCATCGTCATAAAAGAACGACCTTTTTTGATGAATAATCATCCATTTTAAATGACTAGGCTCCTATGCATTATTTCCAATTTAACATTTAGATGAAACGTGAATTTTTTTAAATTTTCATTGCTCCTAATATAAACTATAATTTCTTGTATATTAAAATGAACGCTTATCTACGTATATAATATAGACATTCTTTTACACGATAAAACAATTTCAGATTAGGATGATATTGAATTTTATCTCCGATATAACCGTCAAATGTGACGTAAATTCGTTTCTAATCATATCTCCATGTTCCCACAGGTTATAACAAGAATTAGGTTATGAAACTGTTACACGTTGTTGTTGTTGTTGTTACATTGGGGAAACACTGCTCATTGAAAAAGTTTTAAAACCATGTGTAATATCAAGCAAGTGACAGCCCTCCCAATTACAAAGTTAACTTTTCGAGTCAAGCATACCAATAACAAAGAGTCAATTTTAACACGTTGAACTAATCCATAAATTTAATTAAATAATAGTTATATGCACAAAACTATTATACATATAAACTAACTTTATTACATTATGCGAATTCCTTCGTATAAATAACAGCCATAAATTGAGTTTTATACCGTAATTACAAGATTAATATTGCAGATGACTACCTGTAGACGTTATGCTACCTATTGCTACCATCCAATTCCGTTTTTACCAGTGCGTAAACTAACATATATAACAATTGGCGTCTTGTCAAGTATACGAAAGACGATCATCGACCTATTGATCATCGATTAAAGACTCGTATGGCGAATATTCGACGAGGAACAAACTACGCGTCATTTATGTTTCTCTTAGTCTGGCCAGTAGATATTGTGCTTTCTCAAAATATGAATGGTATATCAGTCTATATATTTAATTACTTACCCGGATGCGTCCAAAACGCTCCTACTTCAAGAAATCACCCAATATCGGTCCTTTTTTGTGTTTTACGGTTTAGGAAGAAGATAGAATCGGGTAGACTCTACACTGCCCCGTATTTGACAGTTACCTACAAACGTAGTAATGGCGTCGTTTAACTCAGCTGATCATTGCGCGACATTGCACGCTATTCTACATCACGAAAAATAGTCCGTTCATGATGTATTTTCAAAATAATACAACGGAACCGTTGCATTAAATTTTTTAAAATCACTTTGGAAGCTGCGTTTGCAATAAAATCAATTATTTTTTCATGATTATTGATAATAAAGCATAAATAACGAATTCCCTAAATGCACGTTCTAACGTACTCACTTATATAATGTCGTATAATGCACAAATTGTAGAGTAAACAAGAGGAATGAATATATTTTATAAGTAATATTTTCAAGGTGAAGTGAAAAACATTTAAAAGATTGAGACAATTTTTAAACATTTTTGTGAAATCACTTATGGTTATAGTTGAGCCAAAAATAATTTTGCAGAATTTTTTATTATAATGAATAAGCAGTCGTTAATAAACTTTTTATTTTTTTGTTATAAAAAACTGATATGATGTAATTATAAATTTTTAAACATGTAAATGTACATTCACTGTCTAAGTTCATATAAAATATTGTTTTCAATTACAAAACATTAAATATATTGAATATTAATTTTCATGTAATTGATTATATGTCAAATTTTATGTATAACTTGCAGTTTAATAAATGTATATTAAAAACTTGTATATACGTCAAAAGATACGAAGAAACTGTATTTCCTCATTGCTAAATATTTTGATATGTCTGTGCAACTCTCATTTGTGATTCAAACAGCTGAGAATAATGGGTTAACAGAATATATTATTGTTCTATTCTGTACTATTTAATAGAGTTTAATAAATTATGAAATTCATGTCTACATTTGCAATTGCACCTAATTCATAAAAAAAATCCTTATTTTGATTTATGGTTGTCCAAATATTCATCTACCTCTAATATCTCTCTATCTCTTTCATTTTCTAATTTTTTTACAGTTGCCTCCAAGGAAAATAGATGTTCATCATAAACACCTGGAACTACTAGACGCATGGCTGTTGCCAACTTATAAAGATACTCTGTGTTAGGTCCACTAGGTCCTCTAGATTCAAGAATATGTCTAGCTATCGTATTTATATCCTCTATGCCAGCAAAATTAGGGTTATCTTCACCACCTATATAGATTGTCAAATAGAATGGTGCTTCCTCCAAAAATGTAGATCCTGATGGTTCCACAGAGTTCATATGCCTGTTTGAAGAAGCAGTGATGTCCTCTCCATCAATGCTTTGCTGAGGATTACATGGGTGAAACAGAACGGTTTGTCGTCTGTATCCTCCTTTCTCTCGAAAGTCTAAATGATTAACGACATTGTCTATATTTTCTGCAGCTATTTTGTAAGCTACACCCCACACCTCATCATTAGGATTCTTTGATGATAAAAGCGTAACCACTCTTCCTGGCTAAAAAATTAAAAAATATACATAAACAAGAAGTACTAAAGAATATGAGTGCGTTCTTTTTTGGTTTTTCAAACGCAAATATAAAATATTGTTATCTCATGTGTCTCAATCAATTAAGTAGACTGATTATCCAATCATTAAATATTCATGTATCAGATGGAAGTAACATAATTTTGTATATGTAACAGATAAGTTAAATCATCGCGTGTAGATAAGAACGCACCCTTTTTTAAGAAACCCACCCTACTGGGCACTCCTCTGTGATCCGTGCTTTTCTGATAAAATCGTCTCACGTATCCTTTGATATGTCCCACCAATTTCCTTTCATATGGAAAATCGACCTTCCATATAAGAGAGCCATACCCAAACACCCACATTTTCTTTATAGATCCGTGCGATTTAATTCAATATAACATCACTTCTGGGCTTTATTCGTGTTAATGTCTAGGCAAGCTTCAGATCCGTATATCCGTTACGTAGATTAGTATGAAATCATATGAAATATATGAGGTTATCAACTACTCAATGCAAAGAATCGTACAGAATAAATGTCACAGTTACATGATGTTAGAAGCTGGTGGTATGGCTCTTACCAATTGCGTTTACATTTAATATCATTTTAAAAGTATTCGATGTTTCTTTCAAAATTTATGTTTTATATGTTGAATGGATCCGAAATATCGTAAACAGGAAATGGAAACACGAATTCGTTTGTAGTATGAAAAACAGTATTTATATTCTTTATAGTTATATTCACTAGTGCCAGTTGTTCTTATAGCCCATATTTATAGTTAGTGCTTGAAACGAAGCATATGAATAAAAGGGAGCCACGATTTCGTAAGTCATGTTAATATTTGACGTTTGATTTGATATATTTTTTGATGAATTTAGCGGAGTAGATCACAGTTGTTATTGACATCTATTTTTGACATTACACCTAGCTTCATTGTTATTCCACGGTGGATACATTGACGCTGGTTGGCAACCGCTGGTTTCTCTTTCAGAGGCCCGTCTGGATATGAAATCAAGATTGCACATGGATTATTGACATATTTATATAAACTTGCGCTATTCTTCGTCAGTTTTATTAGTGTAAATAATCTTTACATTCATTATTCTAGATAGAGCATTATTCAGGTAAGCGTAGATATTAATATTATCAGTTTTTAGAGTTTTCGTATATCTAACCTCCCTGCTAACCTTTTACACCTTGCCAATTAATATATTATAGATAAATTGGATTTTTGCTATGTCCTTTATTTTCCCCAAATATATTCAATCCTGTAATTCATCTTTCTGTTGTAAAAACGTTATTTATGTTTCGATGATGCAACATTTTCTTTATGGCAACTAATATGTTTTTTTAGTATATCTGAAAACTAACTAAATATAAATAATAGTAACTTCTGATAACATTTGTTAATTATATTTCTGATGTAGGTATTCCTTTCACATGAACAAAATATAGTCTTGTATAAATGTAAAAGTATTTATAAATATTTGCATATGTTATTATATCATATTAATTATAATTTTAGTCAAGATGGTGCTGTCGTGCCGGTTTTATAAAGAAAAGTACCCTGAGGTGGAAGACGTTGTTATGGTCAATGTCCGTAGTATAGCTGAAATGGGCGCATATGTGCACCTGTTAGAATACAATAATATAGAGGGTATGATTTTGTTGTCGGAATTATCAAGGAGACGTATTCGGTCTATCAATAAGCTTATCAGAGTGGGTAAAACTGAGCCAGTTGTTGTCATTCGTGTTGACAAAGAAAAAGGTATATTAATAAACTTTATATGATCATGAATTTACTCTTTAAATAAAAATTTAGAGAGTATACCCCTAATGTTGTTTGCATTGAACAATATGATTGTATTCATTTAGGCTATATTGATCTGAGTAAACGCAGAGTCTCAGCTGAAGATGTAGAAAAATGTACAGAGCGATATGCAAAGGCTAAAGCCGTTAATTCAATTTTGAGACATGTTGCTGAACTTTTGCATTATGATAGTGATGACCAGCTTGAGGAGCTATATCAAAAGACAGCATGGTATTTCGAGGAAAAATACAAAAAACAGAAGGCATCTGCCTATGATTTCTTTAAACAATCAGTATCGTAAGTATATATTGCAGGTTTGGATTAACAAGAAAACTTATTCCTTATATTTATCATAGGGACCCTTCGATTCTTGCGGAATGTGGACTTGATGAACACACTAAAGAAGTGTTGTTGAATAACATTAAGCGAAAACTCACATCTCAAGCAGTGAAAATAAGAGCTGATGTGGAAGTTGCTTGTTACGGCTACGAAGGAATTGATGCTGTAAAAACTGCTTTAAAAGCGGGTTTGGCCCTTTCTACTGAAGAGTTGCCAATAAAAATCAATTTAATAGCTCCACCACTATATGGTAAATTATTACTAGCATATATAATAACTAAGCATTATAATGATCTATCAAATGGACAATTAAAAATCAAATTCTTATATTTAGTAATGACAACGTCAACGCCGGAAAAGCAAGATGGCTTGAAAGCATTAGATGATGCGATTGAAGTCATACAAAGTAAAATTACATCATTAGGTGGCGTCTTTAATATTCAAATGGCTGTAAGATGTTTTGTATATTATCTCTGAAGAGATTTGGATAAATTTTAAACAATTTCTTTTATTTGTATAGCCGAAGGTAGTGACGGCTACCGACGAAATCGAATTGGCGAGGCAAATGGAGAGAGCTCAAATGGAGAATGCCGAAGTGGCTGGTGACGATGATGAGGAAGAAGTTGAAGGCATGGGTGACTTCAGTGGAGGTGAAGGCGGTGATGAAGATGGTAAAGGCGAAAACGAGTCTCCGGAGGAAGATTGAGCTTGCGATCAACCAACAAATTACATACTTGAACAACTGGTTTTGGTACTTGACTTTGCTCTTGGTTAACGTCATACAGCACTGAATAACACCGTCTAGCTTGACATGATGTTACAGAATTTTACAAATAAATTCAATAAACCTCAAAAAAGTTGTAAATTACTAACTGTTTATGTAAACCTTTGATTAAGACTGCACAATCCATTTCCATAGTGAATTGTTTGTTTAGTTTTATAAAATAAAATTGCTGATACTTTGCTTCAAGCAAGGAATAAATTAAAAATAAAAAGTATGTAATAGAAGATATTTATTTGTATAAAATGAATGATTTGCAACATTTAGTTATCTATGTAAAAAGAAATTGAATTTTTCTTTGAAAATGGTATAGATCAAGGTAAGAATAAAACAATGCTCTTCAATTTTTGTTAAGTTCTCAATTTTATTAAAACTTTTTATTCATTGGCGATTGTGACTTCAACTTCTACACCAGGTTCAATAGAAATGCTTGTGATTTGCTTCACAATTTCTGATGGAGAATAAAGATCGATGACCCTCTTGTGAATGCGCATCTGGAAGCGATCCCACGTTTTGGAACCTTCACCACAAGGAGTCTTACGAGTGGTAATCCTGAGAATCTTCGTAGGCATGCGCACAGGCCCCTTAACTTTCAGCTTTTGCTTCTTTGCTCCATTGATCAGTTCAGAGCACACTGAAACAATTAGAAACATGAAAACGATATCAATCTATGAAATATAATCTGAATAATATTTCGAATATACATACCTTTCTCCAAGGAACGAACATTGCGAGAAGTGAGAGTAATCCTGATACGATGGATAGGAGTTACTTCCTGCCCTGGTTTTTCAGGATTGTCGGTTTTCAAACTCGCCTGCATTACGATAATACAATTATATTAATTTACTGCTAATGATAGTTGTAATCGGCTAAGGTCTTGTTAGAGTAACTTATGACGTGTTAAAGCGTCGCGTCCAACGACACAACCTAAAAGCCTGTACACTTTTCTAATTATGTCAAGTCCTTATCTTTTAAATCACAAAAAAGTGGATTTTAACTAAATTACATATACTAACAATTACTTACCATTATAAGTTCCTTTCCTGGTCGAGATGATCGAGTTACAATTGGAAAAAAACTGATCAGCGCTGAACCAGCTCACGCACTCGTTGCACGTGTCCAAAGAAAAGGGGATTTCAACAGACTTGAAGTCGAAGCAACACCTTCGGCCCCAACTTGCTCAACTTCCGGCGACACTATCCCATGAACAGCGGACCGCCGAGCCAAATTTATAGCCGTATCGCCTTTACCCTGAAAAATTGGCCTTATCAATATATCTGTGCCCCATTTCATTAATAATTTTATATAATCAATATTTTACGAAGTTTTTGAGAACTGCTATAATTAATTGTAATATCAATAATTTTTAATTTTGAAGGAAAAATGCGCCATTTACATCGGCTACTGACATCAAGATTGTCTGTTGACAAAACTTGTTAATTATCTGCTTCTGAGATGATTTGACAATTAGGTAATACTTATTACAATTTGCTTTAGTTTTTAAATTACATTTACGTTTTTATCTCTGTTTATAGTATGTCATGAAATGATTGTATTGCTCATTTCGCATGTAGAAAATGAGGACATTTTTATGAACGCTTCCTTCAAACGTGGCTATGCGTAGCCAACTTCAAAGTGTCGAATTGCGCTGTCGCGTCCTTTGACACGGTTAACCGTTTGTAGGACCAGTTTTATCACTTTTTGGTGATGTTTTAACCATTTTACCATGCAAAGAGTTTGCGGGAAATCGCGAAAATTACGACGAAATCGCCGTATTTATGTTTAGTGGTGAGGAGTTCTCGAAAAGTGCAGTTTGTGTGATAAACTAAGCCAGTGTCGTGTGCCTCGACAGATATATTTGCTTTATTGATATTTTGAGTGTCATAGGCCTTACGGTGTCTATGCATATCCTGAGGTAATAATTTTCTCTCAATATATGCGCCGTATTATTTTTATTAAGCGATATAAGATCACGGAATAACAATCCTTTTCACCGTGAATTTCAGAAATTATTATTGTTTACGTTAGGTGCTGCATACGTGCGCAACCACTAGACATAACCTTTCAGCTTCTTACATTTCGTAATGATGCACCCTTTACTAGGTATGCAATTTAATTAAAGTTAGGCGTTATTGCTACAACCACTTTTATCCTTATATAGGAAACTCTATGTAAATATTCTCCACAGGTTCTTTCTTATTAGAGCTTTTTATACAGTTTTAACGAATTTTAAAAATCCCTATGTAATAGACCAATATTTTTCATATAGACATTTATACCACTCCATTATGTTTAATTTATCAACTTGTTATGTGGTGGATCAAGTCACCTATCTCTTTGTGTTTAAAGTACTGTTCATTTAATATTTGTATTCAAATTTGATTCCAATATTAAAAAATTAATATATTTAGCATTAGGAAGTAGACGAATGTAGTAGATGATATTTTAAATAACTACTTACAAAAAAAATGTTTTTTTTTTTAATAGTAAAATCTTATGTAACGCTTATAGAAAACTTTTAATATAATTTCATTATTGATATATAATGATTCTGCACAATTATTCATTAAAATTTTGATTGAAATATGTTTGTTTTTTAATGAATGAATTATTAATGATTCTTTAATTCTATGTTCAAGTGAAAAAGCATAAATTATCTAAATTGATATTCTCATTCACTCTGTGCATTTTAATCTGTTACAGAGTTTGGACGGTATTCTAGGCCAATTTTGTGATACACAGATTCTAAAATCTACTTGGATCATTCAGCTGACACCATGTCGGAAATAGTGTACCCTCAAGGGTGCAGATCTGTTACAGAAGATCTTGGTCCAGATGAATTAATCAGAAGACTCAAGGTATTTGAATTTATTCTGAAATATTTGTCATCTTTTTCTTCCTCAAATCCTTTTGATCATATTGTTGATTATAATAATATGTAAATAAGTCATTTTTATCATTTAAAAAAATACTTGGTTTCATTTCTCATTTGCCAATAATCGTATATCTAAACAATTTCTGTCTTAAATTGATTCTACATTATGCAATTTTCTCTAATTAATTTGCAAGTTTCTGGTTTTCTTCATGAGAAATTGACTTCTACAATATATATAAATGTTTACGTTTATATTATGTGTAACTATTTAATTATTTGACATACAGACTCTTGCACACACATTGCAAGCAATGGGCCAAGATGAGGGAATGTACCAACAGTACATTCCTTTAGCTTTACATTTGGCTGAAGAACATTTTCTGATGCACCAAAGTAAAGATGTACAGCTACTTATTGCATGTTGTATAGCTGATGTTCTAAGGGTCTATGCCCCAGAAGCTCCATATAAAGATGCTGATCAGGTAATTACTAATACTATGTATTTTTATGAAAATTGGTATAAATCAGTTGCAGCTGAACTTACCATTAAGCTAATGTTCATCGTGATATAGTTTCAATAAAGTTTTACTGAAGCTGTATTAATACTTCGCAGGTGAAAACAATATTTTTGTTTCTAATCAAACAATTGGCTGGTTTAAAAGATCCCAAGGATCCTGCATTTAAAAGATACTTCTATCTCCTTGAGAATTTGGCGTATGTCAAATCCTTCAATATGTGTTTTGAACTTGAGGACTGCCAAGAGATTTTCTGCGCATTATTTTCTCTAATGTTTAAAATCGTCAAGTGAGTATACGATAGTCTTCCAAATTTGTAGGAGTATATCTACATAACTGTATCGTGGTGTAATATAACTGTTTTAGTGATGAACACTCTGGAAAAGTTAAAAGTTTCATGTTAGACGTTCTTTGCCCATTGATTACCGAGTCGGATATCGTCAGTAATGAACTGTTGGATATTATTCTGATGAATATTGTAGAACCGAACAAGACACAGAAAAAGAATGCGTATCTTCTTGCTAAGGAACTCGTAATAAAATGTAGCGATACTTTAGAGCCTTACATTCAAGCGGTGAGTGGTTTAAAAAAGTTAATTATACTAATTAATTTTTAAAACTGAGTATATACAGTTTCCTGTATTCTGCTCTAAAATATTTAACAAGACTCATTGTTTTCCTAACAGTTCTTCAATCATGTCCTAATCCTGGGCAAAGAGGAAAAAGGTTTACAGATCTGCAAAAAGGTCTACGACTTAATTTACGAGCTGAATCACATCTGTCCGAGCGTTTTGCTCTCCGTCCTTCCGCAATTAGAATGTAAATTGAAATCCTCTTTGGAAAATGAACGATTAGGTGCCGTTGCTCTGCTTGCTCGAATGTTTTCTGAAAAAGGTTCACAATTAGCCATTCAGCATACCCAGCTTTGGCGAGCATTTTTGGGGAGGTTTAACGACATCAGCGTTTCCATTCGTATAAAATGTGTGCAGTATTCAATGCACTTTCTATTAAATCATCCTGAATTAAGAAAAGACATTACAGACACATTAAAGCTGAGACAACACGACGCTGACGAAAGTGTGCGATATGAAGTTGTTATGGCTATTGTCACAACTGCCAGAAGGGACTTTGAAGTTGTTTCTGACAGTGAAGACTTATTGGAGTTTGTTAAAGAAAGAACATTGGACAAGAAGGTGAGAATCAAGGTTATTGAAAAAAAATCCTTTAGTATAGAAATTATACATAATATTTACTACTATTAATTCCACTTACAGTTCAAGATCAGAAAAGAAGCCATGGCTGGTCTTGCTATGATTTATAAAAAGCATTTAAATGATGCGGATGTGCCCCAAGCTACAAAGAAAGCCGTCACTTGGATAAAAGACAAGATCTTACATGGTTATTATATGGCTGGTATGGAGGATAGATTGTTGGTTGAAAGATTACTTAATACATGTTTGGTACCGTACCAATTACCAGCCGAAGAGAGAATGAAAAAGTTGTACCATTTATTGGGTACCATTGATGATCATGCATCAAAAGCATTTGTAGAACTTCAGAAACATCAGCTTGCGTTAGTGTTTAATTGATAATTAATATAATTTTTTGTATAACATATCATACATATTTTTTTTTATTACATATTGAATTTCGTAGTGTGCGGAGAGCCGTCGTAGAATGGCTAGAAATTGTGAAGAAGCCAGATGCCCAGAGTGAATTGATGTCAAAAATCTTACAAATATCACGATTTCTGCCAGATCCTATGAAAGTGCAGGAATTTTTACAAAAATTCAGCGTCCACATGAAAAAGGAACCATCTTTATTGCAAGGAATGGAAACGATCGTACAACCAACTGTATCTTGCAAAGAATGCGCAGATACGATCAGTTTTGTTCTTAAAAAGTTAGGTCAACCTGTTATGACGAATCTGTACTATAATACAATCAAGATGCTTCTTGAAAGAGTCAGTTCTGTCATGATTGATGAGGAAGCTATCAGAGTGAGTATACATTAATTGTATTAAAAATTCATTGATAATGTATCCAATGTCAATAATGTTACAATTGTCTCTGCGTAGGTATTAATTGGATACGTGTTAGACTGCTTAAAGGGTGGTAACGTTATAGAAGAGGTCGGTCTAAATCCAAACAACGCTGGTGAGAAGGGTTTGAGATTACTTGTGGTAAGTAGTGCAATATCTGAGTAATTGTGAAATTGGTAGATAAAAAATGTACTTATTGTTCGCATTTTTCACAGATGCTATCATTCGTATTTGGTCCACACTTTCTTCATGATGATATTTTAATGCAACTTGTTCACTTGCTTGAACTCGAGGATGAAATGGTAGGACCATTGGTCCTTTCTATCTTCACATTTCTCGGAAAGTACAAACCGCTTTGTGAAGTGGCACCTGACATAATGAACCTGATGGTACCAATATGTAAGAACTTTGCTGAGACTGGTACACCGAAACAAGCGAAACAGGCAATCAGATGTTTGTTCGTAAACATGACAAACATTCATGACACTATATTCCCGGAAATTATTGAGAGGATTAAAAATACATTAACACCTACGTCAGAGTATTATAGAACATCGATCGTAACGCTAGGGCACATTGCCTACAATTTGCCGGACAAATATCAGATACAAATCAAGAACATGGTGTCGAGAAAAGTACGCAAATTAATCATGATTTTATATTTTTTTAAGAGTTGCGGCAATGTTGATGAATAAATTTTGTTTTATATTAATTATCGACACTTGGTCTTATTTACAGATAGTCAAAGAGTTACTGGTTAAAGAGAACAGTGAGCAAACTGCTGACGCTATTGAAGGTGATTGGTGCCGCGAAGATCAGCTTCCCGAGGAAACTCGTTGTCGTTTAGAAGGACTCAAGTGTATGGCAAGGTGGTTGCTGGGTCTAAAAACTGACGTACTGTCTGCACAGAAGACGTTTAGAATGCTGAATGCTTTTGTAGTGAATAAAGGCGACCTTTTGCAACAAGGACGATTGAGCAGAGCCGAGATGAGTTGGTTGCGTTTGCAAGCCGGCTGCTCTATGCTTAAGATTTGCGAACAAAAGGGCGTTGGAGATCAGTTCACAGCTGAACAATTTTACAACTTATCACAGCTCATGGTGGACGAAGTTCCTCAAGTTAGAGAAGCATTTGGAAGCAAATTACACAAAGGTCTTGGCAGGGGAATACCAAACAAGTGTCTGCCATTAGATTTCATGGGGTACTATGCTCTTGCTGGTAAAGAACAAGATAAGAGGTTGAAATGCGTTCTAAAAACATATATGCAGACCGATATTAACAAGAGGAGGGATTACGTAAAGACCTTGTCATTAGGAACCGTAGAACGGGCTATGGGTACGTATCATAAGTATTTCAATTATAGCTAATTCATTGTAAGATTCATTAAACTTAATAATAATAATAACAATAATCACAATGTCAACAATAACAAAAACAATAACAATAATCTTTTGTATACAGGTCAACTGCCTCACATTCTGCCGGACTACATGCTAGTTTTTGCTGTTCCAATTCTGGCTCATGATCCAGAATTTACAAGTCATATGGACATTAGTCAGCTGAAAGTGATTCAGCAATGCCTGTGGTTTATTTTGGAGCCGCTGATAACCAAAAATGAGTACTACTGTTATGGATTTTATAAAAACCTTGTTGAACGAATGAAGAGCCACAAGGATGCGTTAAAACCTGAAGATGATAGCATGAATTACGTGAGTACCAAAATTAAATTCGTTCACTTTTATAAAATTTATCTAATATTTCGTTTCACCGATAGAAATTGTGGGCAGTCTGCGATCTCGCGATGAACGTTATCTTCACCAAAACGACCAACTTTGACCTTAAAGAGTTTCCCAGTGAAACGCGAATTCCTACAATGTACTTCAAGCGCGCTGACGAGTTACTGACTAACACGAAAAACTATCTGCCAGCCGAAATGCAGGTCAATATGTCCAGTCCTAAAGGTCGAGGAACTCTGCACAATGCGCACACAGTTAACGACAGACCTCAACGTAGAGCTAAGGCCAAACAACAAAAGGAAGTAGGCATCGGACCGAATGAGACTGATGCAAGGGTAAGAAGTTATTCATAATTATTTTAATAATTTTAATATTAAATCAACATATTGTTGTTTGTATAATTTCTTCCTATTCTATCTTTAACGAGATTTTCCTTATATGAACTGATATTTAGAAATATCCCAAGCTAAGCGATTTCGAAATCGATAATATAAATTCATAAACCGGTCATCACCTTTCGTTCTTATACAGAAATATTCCAAAATAGACCCTCTGTAAGCAATTTATTAATATCGTTTCAAGCTGCAAATTGGAGAAATGGAATGTATTGATGCACAGGTAATATTTCGAAAATTTGATATCGTATCGTATCGTATACAGTTCGTATAAAACTGCATTGTTATAATGCGTGTCTCAGGTTTAATGTTGTGCAATAATCTTTCATTCATTATAGCCCGCGGAAGCATCCGAGACCAGGATTCAGTTGCCCGGTTTAGAAGAAGAGGTATGAGAAACCAAAACTTATTCAATTTCTTATAATACAGAGAAAAGCTACGTGTAAATGGAGAAATTCCTTAACACAAAATGATCTTACATTTTCAGATCGAGGAACCACCGGCAAAGAGGGCACTAAGGGAATCGGACAAAATAAATGTTAAGTGAATGGACCGTAATGATCGGTGGCTGCAGGGGCTCGGGTTCTTGGGTGGGGGGACTTAAGGGGTGCGATGATACTATGAGAAGCATTAAAAAAAAAACCTAAAAACCTAAAAACATTTTACAAATTAGAAAACAGAATATTTTGGTTATAAACAACAATTGATATACCTAAGTCGTTCGCGTATGTCTAGGAGTTAAGCTGTTAAGGCTATGGAACGCTCACTTCGAATCGTCAATGCGTGCCAGCCGAGTGGTTTTATCCAATTTCATAAATACCGAAGCACTGTAAAATTTAGTGTCTTTTATGACTGCCTAATCAGTGTAGTCTCATGAATGTTCATACTCCTGAATTGACAGTGTATATTACAATGGCACTTTATGCGGAGCCTTTTTGAAATTTTTACGCAGGCTCGCATCAACGAAGAACAGTGAGTGTATCATTGCGCCAACTTTCTAGGTTAGGTGTCTTCATGATGGAAGTCCTGCGTATAAATGTTTTTCTTTCTGTTTTTAACGAATTGGTTTATCGTAGTCCAAATATAATGCCCTCTGACATTTGTCATATTGTTTCCCGATACTGTTAAACCTGTAAGTGACAAATTTTAGCAACGAATGGACAATTTGTAACTTTGACAACACCCATTCAGAGAATTGTATTAATCTTTTTTTTTTATAGCGAAATTGACTAGTATCTTGTGTCAAAAGGATTACTCGGTACTCGATCAAAATTTGTTAAATAATATAGTGCTCTAATAATTCAGTAAATCATTCGAGAAAGAGTACTGGTGTTAAACAAGACTTATTTTCAATTATTTATATTTTCTAATATCTTTGAGCTATGTAGGAAACAAAATGGCTATGTTAGATTCCCATAACTATACATTACATTTTCATTAAAGCGTGTGTGCGAATTGGCTCGGTATTAAAAAGTTGTTTGTTTCTAATTATTATTATTAGCCGATTTTACTTTAATCGTATAAAGTGCATCGCTATTTAAATACTTTGGCAGTAGTACAGCAACTCATGTATGTCTGTTCTGTTAATTGTCAACTTCAGAATATTGTCCTTTGGATTTCTATTTTGCTACAAACAAACCTAACTGCCTCTTTGAATATAAATTTTTGGTAAATTCCAAAAACTTACTATTCTCACATCATAAATAGTATCAGTTATATCATTTTACTTATTAATGTCATTGGATAATTATTGAATAATAAAGACATACACATTGTTGTACAATAGCCGTTTTATAATTAGTATTACTAAGCATTTTTTTCCCGTTTCATTTGGATCATATATTGATATATCGGATAAAATTTTCATTCATTAGCGTTCATCGCTTGCCTTTTTGTCTCAATAAGATTGAACATCCGTACAATAGGTATCGACATTACTGCTAGGATTAAGTGATGCGAAAGTTCTTATCTTTGTATCCAGTGATGATCGCATGTCAAGAAGTAATAATTCCCTTGATATATTTTTGAAGATGTTTCAGGTGATCGAACCGGGATTAACATTCCTGGAATTTTTATAATTTGGTATGATTTCGAATCCTAAAATCACTGGCTATGATAAGTTAGGTGAATCTGCCATCGATTGTTTATTCTGATTTAAAAAGAGATTTCGATTATTCTCTCTTTAGCATTTGATGAGAGTGTATTCTTTCTCTACTTCTCTCCCTCTCTCTCTTTTTCTGAGTATCTGTCGAGACTATTTACGCAAACTTTACGTTTTCGTATTTTCCCTCGACTCGCTGACCGAACATCATTGATTTCGACGATGTAAATAGTATAATAACTATCGGCAAACTCAATCCTTTCTGTAGTAAATATGATAATGTTCTGGTTAAAGATATACCGAATATGGAATATGCATAGCACTTGTTTCTTTGCGATGGTATTACGTGAAATTTCCGGTTTAAACATTGAAAGTAATCTTTCTTTAATGTAGTAAAGAAGGTCAATCCAAAGTTAATCGGTATTTTTTTAATCCCTTTGATTATTCGCATACGAAGGAAATTATTAAATACGAAGGGAACGAGTTTCCGTGTAATCTGAAAAAAAGCTTCACAGGGGCCTAGTTCTTACAAAGTTCTTTTTTTGTGGTATCGTAACATTATAATTATCATTATTATTATTATTATTATTACTGTGTATTGAATAATGTTAAATTTATAAGACGAATGAGAGAACAGCGAATGAGGTAGGTTGTGAATGGCGATGGTTGATTGAGATTATTATATAGATAACATTAAAGATATGGAGCTATTGCTTCTTCACTGAAATTGCAAAGACATAAGTGCTTGACGAGTGAAAAAATATACTATTGTAATAGAAATTTATTTGTTTTTTCGCCGATATCACATTTAAAAGCGTTAATTGTCGTTTCTTTGATTAATTCCATTCATGTGCATCAGTGTTATAGATTTCATCAAATGGTACAGTATCTTTTGGCACGCTATTGCTCTATTCCATTACTTTGAATTCTAAGTCGTTGTTGAATTTCTCATCGTCATTGAAATGTGCTGTAATTTCTCTGAGAAAGCTATAGACCACTGAGTATAAATATTCTGAATGAGAAAAAACAGATTTAAATAGTCAGTGCTATCCATCTGTCAGTCTGTGACGTAAGTGAAGTATTGTATTGGTTCTATAATAAAACAAATCAATTGAAATTGCATATTTAAAGGTAGTATTAGGTTGTTTGTACGTCGGAAGAATTCTATTATTAAAATCTGTGACATGTGTTTTATGTATTCTTTTACGATTGTAGTGATACGATTCATTTTATAACGATATAAAACGGTAGTAATTATCAATTTGTAAATATTCTTTATTCATTCATATTATTTATAACTTGATAAGATTATTATTAACGAAGTGGCTTTCGTGCAAAAGGAACAAAAAGTATTCGATATACATTTTTATTACTTTTTATTGTTACATTTTAACGTTTCTTGAAAGTTCCACCTCTACGTCCTTTATTTTTGGGTGCCTTCGGCTTGCCAAATAATTTATTTTTGGGTCTTTGCTTTCTTTTGTCATTTGCTCTGAAAAAAAATGAAGTTAGAATGCATTAATTAAATGAATAATTTCCATAAATACATTAATGTACAATATATGCTTACTCGTAACGCATCTTTTTAACGCCCTTCTTACTGGTATCGGTTAAATCTTGGGCAAATGAAGACTTCGATCTTTTTGATGGCACTGAAAAATTTTAATTAATATTGCATTAATATACAATAGGGAGCAACGAAACTCATAATCTAAATGATCAACTAACCCTTCTTGGACGCGCCACGAACGTCGTCGTCTAAGACTGTTCGGATTTTCTTTAATTTATTTTTCTTCTTAGCAAGTCTTGCTTGGTATGCAGCAACTTTTTCCATTTCTTTATTTACTCTGTCTTCTGCTGTTTCTTTCTTGGGTCCCTTTTTCTTGTCCTTCCTTGCCTTCTCCTCTACAATGTTAGGTGCGATTTTATCTTTTTTGTCTTTATTCCCTTTATTCTTCGGCTGTCTCTCCGTTAACTTTAATCTGTCTGTAAATATAAATATTTATTAGTTTAAAAAATTGTCGTGATGATATTTTCTATATAGGTAGTCAAAAAAGGAATTATTAACACTTAACATGCGCTACATACTTTTTTCTTCTTTTCTTTCCTTAGTACTCTGGAACCAGCTCCTCTCATTCTTATTGTCATCTTCTTTAAGTAACCGCTCAACCCTGTTTGCTTGGTTTTCTATCTTAGCTAATTCCTTCTCATTGCTCTCTTCCTGAAGAATTCTTTCCACATCTGTCTCAAGTGAGCGAAGTTTTTTGTTATATTTTTCGATAATATCTGGCGGTATAATCCTATTTTTTACTGGATTTCTAGCTTGCTTGATAACTTCTTTTACCAAATGTCGCTCCTGTTCTCCTGCCAGCGACACTGAAACGCCTGCACGACCTGCGCGAGCAGTTCTCCCAACTCTAAAATGGAAAGTAGCAATAACTTAATTTATTAAATAATATTTGCAGCATAATAAATGTCAAGACATACGAAGTTTTTACCTGTGAATGTAATGTTGAATAGTAGCAGGCATTAAAAAATTAATTACGGTTTTCACACCACTGATATCCAAACCTCGAGCAGCAACGTCAGTAGCTAGTAATACATCAATCTCTTCGTCTTTGAATTTTCTAAGATTTTCTAGACGTTGAGGCTGTGTCAAATTACCGTGGAGTTCTCCCACCTAAAAGATTAGTAATTATAGTGTATAATAACAAATTGTTACATGTTTCACTTCAGTATATCGGTTTCATATTGAATTTAGAATTCTTCATACCTTCACACCTAATAATCCTAGAAGGATATGAAGTCTATGAGCTTGTTTTTTAGTTTGTACGAACACCATGGCGTGGTCGTGAAAAGTTCTACAAATAAGAGCAGCCAGAATTGCCTCTCGATCTCCCTCTCTATCACTTCGAATTCTATAAATCAAGAAAAGAAATTGTTTTCTATACATATGCATACTTTACTGAAATCAAATATTTACCGAACGAATTCTTGTCTTAAATTAAAAGCCACATCTTGGTTACTATCGACAAATACTTTCACTGGTTTATCCAGAGATACTGCAGCCAAATCTTTTACTTCTTCAGTCATAGTAGCAGAGAACAAAATAGTCTGTCTAGTCCTTGCGCATTGCTTCACAATGTGCTTCATTTGCTCAGCAAAGTACTCATCCAACATCCTAAAATGTGTTCAATTATACCTGATTATTTTGCGTGTTATAGTATTTGGTTTTAAAAGAAAAAAAAACCGTCATACCTATCGGCTTCATCCAAAATGAGAACTTCAATACTATTTAAAGAAAATGTTGGTGTATTTGCCAAGTGATCTATCAATCGTCCCGGTGTGGCTATGACAATATCTGGATTTTTTCTTAATATGGTTTCCTACAGAATTCATATAATTGATTTTGAAATTGAAGAACAAGAATCTTATATGTCTCTAAGTTATTCACTTTGCGATCATCCTTACTGAAAATAAAACTTACTTGTATTTTTACATCCAGACCACCAACTGATAGACCTATTTCAATAGTGGTGAACTGTGCTAATTGCTTAGTGACTTGATATACTTGTACACCCAATTCTCTTGTCGGTACGAGAACTAATACTCGTGAAATTGCAGCGCCTTCCAATGGTCTGTATAATAATCTTTCTAAAGTAGGAAGCATGTACGCAGCAGTTTTACCTGTTCCAGTTGCAGCACAGCCGCAGATATCACGTCCCATTAAGGCAACAGGTATCGTGGCAGCTTGAATTGGAGTTGGATGAACAAAATTCATTGCTCCGATTGCCTTTAAAAAAATGATTGTATAGGATATCATTTACAAAAGTTACAACGTATTAATGTAATTTTAACGATACCTTTAATAATGGTCGAGATAAATTCATTTGATAGAAAGAGGCATAATCATCATATTCTGCACATTCCTCAAAATCCATTAATTCCTCTTCTTTTTCTAAATTTCTTCGTTTACCTTTTCTTTCCTTTGTCTTAAAGATATCTGGAATAATACAAATTTGTAAAGATCATTTCAATTACAGCTAGATAATCTTTCTCATAAAAATGATTACCTTTTTTCAACTCATCATCGGAAAGGTC
Organism: Calameuta pallipes; assembly: GCA_030142375.1. Lineage (NCBI taxonomy): Eukaryota > Metazoa > Arthropoda > Insecta > Hymenoptera > Cephidae > Calameuta > Calameuta pallipes. The sequence goes on from JARQSW010000388.1 coordinate 2,143,282, forward strand.
TAAAGGGTCCCCCTCCTTTACAAATTCATCTTCTAACTTAATAGGATCCTCTAGAGATCCATTCTAACAAAATGAAAGCAATATTTTAGCATCACTATAATTAGTTTCTAGCAAACACTCATTTATATTTTTCTATACCTGTTCACCATGTTCAAGCCTTATCTTTTTTATTTTATCGTCAAGTTTTGTTTTTGCTTTCCTCTTGATATACTTGCTCAAGTCATTCCATGTATCTTGATTATATTGCGAGGCATCACTCACAAATTGGAAGTTGCTTTCAAAATCCTTTTTCTCCTGTTTCTTCTGTTTTCGTGGTTGAAACTAAATACATAAAAATATTGTAACAATTCAGCTTTATAATAATTTATTAGAAAAAATGTATAGGAATAGTTTACCGTATTATATAGTTTACTACATATAACCAAAAGAATATTTAACAATGTTCAAGTAAAACTACAAGCTTACAGTAATTGTAACTTACATCGTCTTCTTCATCAGAATTTTCTGAAAAGTTTTGAACTTCTTCATCTTCTTCAATAGTTTTTATTAAATCACAACCGTTTGCCATTTTGTAATAGATTAATGATCACTAATTAACAATAAAACAATTCTTTTAGGTTACAACACTGCCCATAATCCATCCATGTGCGTATGTTAAAAGACATGACAGGTTTACATTGAAATTCTGCACTATCTTGTTTTAAAACTTGATGATATCCGTTCCAAGCGGAAGTCATCAAATATTTCGGTTTGCTAATCGTACAAGAGAAGCACACCATTGGTTGTGATTGGATGTTGAGTATCATTGGCTTAGTTTCCACCGTGCAGACTAAACAGTGCTGTTGCTAACAGTCGTGAAAAGTCGCCTCGTTCTTACCTGAAAATGGCGGGAAGTTCTACACGTACGTGAAGAAGCTGCGCGTGTTCCTAGCCTTCACAAAACATTTCTTGACTTTTAAGAGAATCAAGCAGGATGGGTATTTTAGGATTGTCAAAACTAATTGCTGACGTTGCCCCAGCTTCTATCAAAGAACGAGAACTAAAACACTACTTTGGTATGATATCACACTTGAATATACTTATCTCTTAATTTTGTTTAAGAGAAGCAACGAGTACTTATTGTTATGAAGTGAATCAGTTTTTTGTATTATTTCTTATATTCCATTTCAGGCCGTAAAATAGCTATCGATGCCTCTATGTGTTTGTATCAATTCCTTATTGCTGTACGCAGTGAAGGAGCTCAACTTACTTCAGTGGATGGTGAAACAACAAGGTAAGATAAAATTGTTTATGTATGGCATCTACAGAATGTTTTATTATTTTGATATATGAAGTAGAATTCTATTTTATTTTTTTCAGTCATCTTATGGGCACATTCTACAGAACGATAAGATTAGTTGAACAAGGGTTAAAACCAGTCTATGTTTTTGATGGTAAACCTCCGGATCTCAAAGGAGGTGAATTAACTAAGCGGGCGGAAAAGCGAGATGAAGCTCAGAAACTTTTGCAAGCTGCAGAAGAAGCTGGTAGTTGTTTTTAACTTTCCTTCAAAATATTTTTACAATTCATTGCTTGAGAAATCATGCACGTATAAGAACTATATTGATTGATTTTTTTAAAAATAAAGGTAATCTGGAAGATATTGATAAATTTAACAGAAGATTAGTCAAGGTGACAAAACAGCATGGGGAAGAAGCCAAACATTTACTCAAGCTAATGGGGATTCCATATGTTGATGTGAGATATTTTATCGAATGAACTTACAATTTCTAAGTGATCATTTTTTGTATGCAATGTAAATTCAAAAATTTGTATTTAGGCTCCCTGCGAAGCAGAAGCTCAGTGTGCTGCATTAGTGAAAGCGGGAAAGGTTTTTGCTACAGCAACCGAAGACATGGATGCTCTTACGTTTGGATGTAATATTTTGTTGCGCCGATTGACATTTAGTGAAGCACGTAAAATGCCTGTACAGGAGTTTCACTATGATAAGGTTCTGGAAGGTTTGGAGTTGAACAAGGATGAGGTATTTGTTTTGAAAAACTTTTTGTTAGTTCTGAGAAAAGAATTTATGTTAATCAAGAATCAATTTGGTTTGCAGTTTATTGATCTTTGTATAATGCTAGGATGTGATTATACACATAGTATCAAGGGAGTGGGACCCAAGAGAGCCATGGAATTAATAAAAACATACAGATCCTTAGAGAAAATTATGGAGAATTTAGATACAAAAAAATTCCCAGTTCCTGAGGACTGGAACTATAAACAGGCTAGACTGCTGTTTCAGGAACCAGAAATAACTAATCCAGACGAGATCGAGGTAAGTTTCATCAGAATTTAAATGTGGTGTTATATGTATTATATCATTGAAAATTACAATTACATCATCAATTAACTATCATAGACTTTATAAAATACGTATATTGTGTTTGAATAGCTGAAATGGACAGATCCTGATGAGGAGGGTTTGGTTAAATTTCTATGTGGAGATAAACAATTTAATGAAGAAAGAGTTAGGGGTGGTGCTAAAAAACTACTAAAGGGGCGTAACACCTCAACGCAGGGACGTCTCGATTCGTTTTTCAAAGTATTACCAAATCCTAATCCGGTGAAACGTAAGGTAAGAGAAATTATTGTCGATATTATTGGGGTTATAAATAAAATGATATCTATTTTTAATTGGTTTTACTTCGTAATTAACTAGGCTGAGGAGAAAAAGGGTCCAGCAAAGAAGGGAAGGGGCGCAGGTGGCAGCAAATTTCGTGGTAAAGCAAAATAATTTCCTAATATTTTGATTAGTTCAGATAAGCATTCATCTCAGCCAAAATATATTAATTGTAATGTGAAAAGTCGATTGCTATATGTAAACATTTTTTGTATTATATGAACTTGTATACCTCACTTTAAGTCCAGTATCTGTATAGATTAGCATAATTTTTTATACTTGTAAATTTTTTCTTCTCGTTTATACAAAACTATACGATATATCGTATCTTTTTTAAAACCTTCCTGAAAAATACAATTGATGATTAGTAAGGTGAATTACTTACTGTCGATTACAGAATGAATTTAAGAAACAACATTTTTTCGAATTGTTTATTTAAAACTTATAACTAATAATTACAATTTCTTAAATGCACCGTGATTCTGAACGGAGCGTAACCGACATAATTTTAATTTTTAGAACTATAAAGTCCTTATTAAAAAGGATGATCTTTGTTTAAAAAAAATGTTTTGCAAGCATTAACTTACTATACATTGAGCGGGCCATAATTTTCTTCATTCACTATAATAGGAATATTTACAAGTCACAATCATGTCTAAAAAATTACAAATTCAGCTTTATACGTAACATACATAACAATTTCCCCCAAAAAAGTTATTCAAAGTATGCACAGCCCTCGTCATAGTGATCCTATGAAATTCTGTTATTCGCTGCAGAATTTTCTATCATTTTACATACATTCATGAATTTCAATCAAAACAATGAAAATCATTTGATCTGAAAATTTCAAATCAGATACACTTACAAGAGTATTGCACAAATGGTAAAATTAAGAATAATTTTGTTGTCTATTCAAAATACCGTGTTATAAATAACTTCATTTTCTGTACTAATAATGGAGTCTATCTGCTGGTCCGAGATCATCGAATTCATATAGTTTCCACTATCAAAATTACCTTCGTTTTCAATATACGAATTACCATTTTTAACAATAATCTTTATTTTCGTTATAACGTGACTCCCAGGACATTTCTGAGCATTCTGAGCGGCTGCGTTCTCACAAATTTCTGCATAAATATCCTCAGCCTTGGCTCGTGTCAACTTTGGCGGTGAGGGCAATGGCGTTAGACTGTCCCTAACTCGTGAATAATTCGGTTGTAATTCGACATTAGCTGGAACCTCAAGTACACTAGTGGATATCGATCTCTGTACTGGTTGCTTTGAAGAGTTTCTATGATTTTGCGAGGTAGCTTCCGCCTCTAGACTACAATATCGTTCCTGAGATCTCATAGCGACATCCGGTCTGACAGCAAAGGTAAAGGAAGCCGATTTTTTCGCTGGATTTCTACTACGATTACCGTGAGTTAATTTAGTTATCTTCTCAAGAAATCCATTTCCTGATTGTTGTCTAGTTTGACTTCTTTCTCTGGCGGTAGTTTTCTTCAAGTGTTCCAAACCATCCCTTAAACTTTGTAAAATAGGTTTGGTATCCGGTTTTGGTTTGATCTTCTTCAAATGCATTTCCTTTAGGTTATCGTTACTGGATTGTAAATTAATGGGTGCCACTCGTGGTTCAGTTGCTCTGTCGCCAACTGCTCTGCTGAAATGTCCATAATAAAAGCTACATGTCACTATTATAATATAAAAAAGAATATCAAATGCCCAACATGGCCATTCTACATAGCATAATTACCTGCAAGCTGACAATAATCGTTGCATTTTAGGAGAAGCTAATAATCTTGCTTCTGATGGATAACCCAATCGTGCTCTTCTGACTCTAGGTGCTCCATTACCGGAAACGACCAGTTCCAGCATTTCTGGATTATGAACCGGTCTTTCCGGTACTATGCATCCTAATACGATTGGTCCTCTTGTTGAAGTTTCTAACTGCATTAATCCACCATATTCTCTTGGTAGCGGTACCGGTAGTGGTCCAGCTATCAATCTCACCTGAAAAGCAGTATACACTAAATACACGTATGAACAGTCGGTGATGTCATTAAGAATGATCGGTCGTTCCTCATACTTACTCTGAGTGGTAATGGCCTTCTAGCAAGATGGTGAACCTTATAAAGAACAGCGTCGCTTCTCGTGTCGTCACTTCCATTCATGCAGATCGCGTAAAATTCACCCCTCGCTGACAGAGGCGCAAAAACTTCACGACCGTGAGAATCCAGACATTGGGCATACTGATCCTTGTCAGAGGAGCTACCGGAAATACCGAAGGACACTGTGCTATACTTTCTTGTGTCCTGGAAGACGGCTATCAGTCGTAAAACTTCACCAGCCCTGATTGTCGTTTTTGTGTAATGAGCACGAAGATTTCCATTTTCTGAAGAAAAAAAAATTACGTAGAGCAGCATCCTATTAATAAGATAGAACACAAAATTAAATATAATCATTTTATCATTATGTGGAGAATCCCAGTGGATATGTCATTAACGTTTCATTTACGCGTCTCGACTTCACGGTGCAATGACTCTCTCTTGCTGTTATCTTGAACGATCCATATGCATTTAGGTCAAGAACGTCGCTTTACTTGACATTTCTCGCTAGTACATTCACACGGCGAACGTGCCAAGCTTGAATATCGTTCGATTTCTGCTACATACGAGTCCGTTCCGTTTCCCTTTTCATTCTGCGTTAGTCGATAAATCACAGAACTCGAAGGCGAGTCGCTCCGGTTAACGGTCCGGCAAACGGCGAAGCCGCTTCTAATCGGTAGAACGAGTAAAAAGAGATAAACGGAGAAGAACCGATCGAAAAAGAAATTGTCTTGTAATTTTTTTTTCACTTTAAGAATTATCTGCCCAACGGTTATGCCTGTCTAGCACGTGACAGTGTAGGATTCTACGAAGAACGGAAGTACTCGAGTACAAAAGTAATGTTCTGAACTAACTTAAAAAAAAACCCATGTTATCTACAACAAAACAGAAATGCTATGTCATTTGTTACATGGCTTTTGATTAAAAAAATTTTTTTAATCAATACTACTGCTTACCCATTTTCGAATGCGTTAATGTGTATGCTCTTAATGGCGCTGCCAAAAGAAAAGCAGGTACCCCTGCCCGTACAAGAGTTTCAACCCTTCGGTATACTCTTGCGCTACCCGCTGTATTGTTTCCGGATATCACAGAGAACCAGCCTGCAAGAAAATAAATAAAATAAATGTAGGATAAACGTTGATTCAAAGAAAATAATATCCCATATTGCAATGGATCTAGGTATTATTTGTAACGGATGGGAATACATGAACTCAGCCTGAAGATGTTAGAGGCTGAAGTGTGGAAGCACGCGAGTCAGAAGATGCTGCGTGGCGATCACGCGATCGCGTGTTTCGAAAATTTCGGTATTTCGGCAAAAAACAACGTCTCCTAAGTCTCTTTTTTCAACCATGTCTTTACATTCTGCACGAAGTTATCATCAATATATACATATACATATACATGCATACATATACATATATATATGCATGTATGTATGTATGTATGTATATGTATATATATATTATTCTCAGGGATATTTTTATCCCTGGATCATTTTATCGACGATTAATGATTTCATATACTAAAAAGTCATTATGCTCGCGTAGATGACTAATAAAAACGACATAAGAATAAATGAACGCATGATTTAACCTTTATTATAGTTGAAAGTGTATCAAATCAATTTTACTTCATAATTTTTGTCATGGATTATTAGTATCAATTCTATCATACGTATGCATAGACTATACAATAGTAGTTGAACCCTTCATTTATCTTTGACATCTTGGCAAACGTAAATTCGCCCCAAGGTAATAATACCTGGGACCGACTGGAACAATAAAATATATAAAGCCTGAACTCGAAGCATTTTGTCGTTTGCCATGGGCTATTACATAGGAATATGTAGTGGAAGGACCCATCTTTGCATACGTGATAACATCTTGCTAAGATTTATAAAGATTATGCTAATAAAACTGGATGATCGTGTCCTGCGGTATTACATAAGTCATACACGCGTGTAATCTCTTTATCTATGTGTAATAGACGGGACTAAGGAGGAAGTTCCTCTAAATACTAATTAATAACAACTAATCCTTTGGCTATTTGTTATTATAATGTGATACTTTTCCTTTCTGATAACTCCAGAGTGAACCCATATTTCTAATGGAATTTTATGGTTGGACTTTAAAACTTATTCTGGTATGTACTGTATTGCTGGGTGGAATTTTACAAAGGCATGAATACACAAGGGATCGTAGCAATGGTGATAAACTTCAGAAAGAATTTAACGAGACCTCAACCAAGTACTAGATGGTCGTCTTAACGGCCCCCTATGTCCGTGTGAATGACTAGAATAAAACAATCCTTACTGTTATGGTATTCTCGGTTATACCGTTATAATACAATTAAACATTAACTTAACACGCTCGACTGTATGTCGAAGACGTTTTCTCTATTGACAATTGCATCGGATTCGAATTGACCAAGTGATCATTTGCGTGTCTCTATGTGAACGCAGGTTAATTTTCAATCGAGGATAGATAAAAATCATTCTGATTGATTATTCTGGAGTTTTTATTTACATCGGACAAACAATGCTTCACGAGTGATCCAGTGTATCCTTTCTGAAATCTCATATTTGGTTAATCGATCTATAAAGCTGGTGTAAGAGATGACGAGCAAGATTTATTTACTCATCTGACGAGTAGGATGTTAACCTTTTTTTGTTCGTTCATCTTACTTTCGATTGCAGAGAAAGAAAAAAAAATTAATCGAGTATAGGTGCACGCGTGAATTTTTTTTTTTGTTGAGTAACCTATCCCGTAAGGTAGATAGGCGTAAAAAATTGTTCACCCATGCGTGCATTTTCATAGACGTATACTACCTGCCGTTGATGCTTTTTTGATAGTTTCAATATTATTTATTTTCGTTTATGTAAACCGAATAGTTTCAGGATCGATAGCAGAGTGAAATAAACTGATCTGCGTATTGAATATGGCGATGCTATGTTAATGAATTTACGAAGTTGAATGTGAATAGGGTCTGCGATGGATATATCTCCTCCATACAGGAGATTGGTGTTTACAAGAGATCTACAATTATGCTTAAAACCTCCAGCACTTCCTGGCCATTTGCCCAAACTCGGGGCACGCTAGACGTAAGGAGCCACGTTCGTCACCGGAAGCGAACCCCGTTAAGCGTTGATTAGCGTGCGAAGTGTTCCCAACATAGGCGATACGACGTTACCAGGTGACTTTAGGTACACCTGATACGACAAGTGGAGTAGCGCGAGCGAACGTAGACAGACGTGATTGCTTCCCTAGAGAGCACAGTAGGGGACGCTGACGCCAACTCACGACACGCCACCGCCCAAACCGTCTTAGCGTATTTATTACGGAGTTGACTGTGATACCAACGTGATATCGGGAAGAAGCTATAGCCTAGCGGAAGAAATGGGAAAATATGTAATACAATGCAAGAAAGAGAGAAAGAGAGAGAGAAGTCGCGCTAGGAAAGAATGGCCGCACATAACCAGGAGAACGGGTCTGAGAATAATGAAGACTCCGAGCCGATATATTTGCTATATATCAGGCATTCCCCCCACCTACGAGTACTGACTGCCGAGCGCTGTCTTCAGGAATTATCGTCAATGTTCGGCATTCAGTTGTGTTTACAGTGGACGTTAGTATAGCGGTCATTGGAATATTATTCCAATGTACCGTATACATACATATCCGTATACATACATACACACATACATATATATGTATATGTATATGATACTTCAGTTAAAAATAAATAGTGAGAAAAAAATTCAATAGAATTTCATAGTAAAACGAAGAGAGAGCAAAAGGCAAAATTTTGGATGTTCAATTTCACCCATGAGGGTTCAACGTTTCAATATACTATAAATAGTGCCTCTATCTCGAAAGCATTAAATAACAATCAGTCGTGACTATGTAAAGCATAATAAGAAAAAACAATTAAAGATTCCCTCTGGCATCCACAAGACCTCCTTCATTGTTTCAAAGAACGCCATTGCTCTCCCCGGTCTTGTTCTTCCTCTTGAGAAGTTACGTCACTGGTAACGGCGTTTCTGTTAGATATAATAATTAGTCAACTAATGATGATACCACACGAACCTCACAAAACAGCTGTTTCTTCCACAGGACTGTTTTCAATAAATAGGATCGTCCCGAACGGTGTACTAAAATTTACAGCTTGACTCTTATTCTACTAACAGCTGGGCAACCGTAGCAAATAGATCCAGCTGCCAAAGCAATACTTGCCATTCATCAGAAACGTCATACGAGTCTATTGAAACTTTTCAGAACGACGCGTGTCCTAATCTCGTGAAGTAATAATAAAAAAAGTTTGGTTGGATCCAACTATGGAGATTGTACATTAATGGAGACACACACACGTGCTGGATAATCGGACAATTCGGTGCCGTGATATTCAGGTTGGGCACGTTGTACTTCGCCGTTGGTGGTCGTCAGGAGGGACAAAGGATGTAAGAAGAAAATAGAGAATAGGTATAGTAGACACAGTGGAGAACTGGGATGGTCAGTAAGAGTCACAAAAGGGAGAGAACAGAATGGCTTCTAACGTTCTGAGATGTGTGTAAAAACAATCCCAACCTAACGATCTTTCGATGCTCGGAGCGGAGACACAGTAGCCGAGTGGCTGGGATGATCGAAGGTCGGCTGGTTCTTTTAAGCGTCGCTAATTGATTTAAGAATGTCGCTCCGATGCGAATACGCAAGCTGCGCTTCGAATCGACCCCTAAAAAGTACGTTCGGTGCTTATAGAATGTTCCGACGATTTTAACTGATCCGTGACACAATGTCAGATCTTTTCTTGGGACCACTATAGCCTCCGGATCCATCATCATTGTTGACTATCACATAGCATAGCACATAAGCGGTTTTAGCCAAAGAATCCGTTAGAGAAGTTTAAAACGTACTAGATGTGCCATGACATTTTTATGAACGTCGGGTACGCGGTACGGTTAACACGGTATATTGTTGCACATTGATAAAAAAAATAAAATGGATTTACGTTGACAATTATTTTTTTTATGATTAATGTAAATGATCTCTGCAATGGAATACACGAACTTGCTAAATCCTCTGCGAAACTTTGCGGAGCTGCGCTTTGCAATTGCACAAGAGAGTTGCCTTCCTCACTTTCCATTTTCATGCGCATCCGACATAGTTAACGCGGCTTGGCGCGTTTCAACGCATGTAATTATGGCGATTGTTATACATATATCCGCTGGAGAATCTACTGAAAAATGAAAAAACTTTTCAGTCCCGACGTCAAGAATAGAAGGCTAGACCAAAAGAATTCATCTTTTTCCATGACTTCCGGAGTGACTAATTACGTTGTCTTGTACAATAACGTAATCGCGTTGTTATTGACTTAATTGCTTGTATAGAAAATTGCAATAATTTCTTATGTCAGTTTATACAGTGACATAATATATGCGCCATGGATATACGCCAAAGCATCGGACTGCTTAAGTAATACAGAATGAATTGTCCAGGAGGCGGAAACCTTTGAATAGCCAGGAATACCAAGGCGTTACGGAGATGTAACGTGAAAAACGGTAACGTATTCGTGGACACGCGCCAGGATTCAAGACAGGGTAGGCAGATAGCATCTGGATGGATACACCATGGTGTAGGAGGTGCATAGTCTATGGGGACTGAAGGTTGTTACCCTCGTGAGGCCAGATGGTCTTGCGATCCAGGTGTGCGGGTACACCTTTGTATCGTTTAAGGGATAATCCTAATTCAAAAATTTTTTCACCCTGCATCTACTAAATGGACCAGAGGATGCTGTACTAGTTGGCCTAAGAAAAGAACAAGGACAAACAGGGAGGGCTCTAACATTGACGAAGGAGCAGATGCTATCTCAGGGCCGTTGAACTTGGACATTTTAGATGCTCCATAACATTTCAAAGGAATATATATATATATATATATATATATGTCCAAAGTTCTGATATTATCTGAAGTAAATCCAAGGACTGGACAAAGGACATGTAACTGGTACTTTACCTTGTACGATAAAATTTCCATTGGTAGTGAAAATAAAAATGAGCTCGCTTCATCTCGCTTTTCCGGCAATTCTCACTGTGTAATTTTACCCATAAGAAGAAACGTTATTCTCGCAGGATGTTACAATTTCATGGAGTACGTTATTACATGCGCTGTACTTCCCTGCACAGTGTGCGTCGAACTCATGTAACTATAGATACCTACATCCACTCTCGATTTGCCAAGCGGGATCTTTATCCTGCATAATTCTCGTAATACCCTGGCGTCGATACCACCCGATATTAGCACGATGTGAACCGGACTGTGACAGTGTAGTTTATGCAGTCAGGATAGAGTTAGTGTAATGTATAATCGGATTCGCGTCGCCAGTGGCATTGCATTTCGCATCCAGAGAGCCGTTCCATACCAGTTTTCATACCCTTATTCTTTTAATCTACAGAATTTCTAGTGCATCCTAAATAAACGAGTCTCTATCAGTACTATATATATATATAGAAACGCATGCAGTAGTAAAATAATTTGATACGTGAAAATTGATACCTTTACCGTCATAAGCAGTTTCCTTACTAAAATATATATGTATCAACACCATAGGAAATCGAGTGTGAATCTCAGGAGGTGAAATTGTTAGCGAAAGTCAAACCGGCAATAAGAAGTTTATTGGCTAGCGCGTCGCTCTTATAGATTCTATCGCGTTGCAGAAATTAGACGCCATATAGATAGATCGGGCCTGGGACGCCTCCCATAGTTCCATAGAGAGATACCTACGACATAATGACCGTTATTTAAAAGCAAGCGAGAGCAGTCGTTGCCGAGGGCGCGAAACATTCTTGCCTTGTGTAAAACGTCCGATGAGATCTTCAAGCGAATAACAATATTAGTACAGTTGATCATACGATTGAAGTAATAAAACGTTTGGATATAATTACCAGAGTATAAGATATAATTTTAGAAATTCAACGTAAGCCTAGACACGTCAAACGGTCCGTATATCGGCGCCATTAAACTTTATAATTCCTATAAAGATGTAACTTGTTAACCTCAAAATTATAAGAGCTTGCGATACGCGCCGATTAACGAACCTGGATGATCTTGCAACCTTGCGCCATGACAATTAAGCAGCCTAAGGATACCGATTAACTTGTAAACCGTCAAACGCACTCAAGATTCTCAAGTTCTAGGCTCGTTCTGTCATGGATACATTTTCAGGTGAAGTATCGATGAAAGAAAAAAAAATGTTGCGACATGACCCACGAGGCCGTCGACCTGGGAGCTCGTTTACACGCTTAATAAATTACTGTAACCTGGAACCAAGCTGTTCCAGGGTTGCACAAACGGTAGTTAAACGTGCTAGTGATTTATATGCGATATCGGGCATCGTTGCTATCGTTCTCTGGAATCGGATGCACGTTTAAATCTTCCCTATTAATTTTATACAGACCGAGGCGTTGCCATGAGATTTCCATTCGCCATCTTATCCAACGACGTCGTCGTTATCTCCAGACCTTCACGCCGTACCTTCTTTTTTCGTATTCCCTGCCTTTCATTCTTTTCTTCTCTTATTCCTTTTCTGTAAGACCGTCTCAAGAAATAAGTATACCGCAAAATTATACGTTACCTTTTAGCGGGCTACTGTCGCACGAAAATCTTTACACCAAAAAAAAAAAGTCTTCCACTCTGGCGTCGTCATGGCAACTCCTCGTCACTCGTACCGTTTCGAAGCTTTTGAGCAATCGCCACTTTTCCACAGAGTTCTTGTTCACTCTCGTAAACTTATTATAGTCATGAATAACAGATGAAAGTTGCACTTGCATACAACTCAAATTACCAACATTTCTATGGGGTGAAGTATTACATTTCTTTATAGATTTCACCCGACCCCTCTACTCTCATCTTCTGACAGACGACGAATATGATAAACAGATAAGATGACTAGACTCTAATTCAAACACCGATCTTATAAGATGGATATATATATATATCTAGATCGAACTCGATTAAATCTCCAAATCGTTTAAACAAGCCGAATCAAAATAACGATTTGTCAAGATTACATTCCAATATGTCGACGATCGCCATTCTACTTCTTTCCTTTTGGATACACGTGCCTGACACGTAACGTAAACACGTGTACACGAACCGGATACGAATTGGATCCTGCAGAAAGGAATTGGTCACCGTTAAATTCCAGAATGACGCAAAGGAAAATCTCTTGTATCGCATTGTGAATTCTGAATCAGTCATGAGAAAGACATGTGTACCATTTGAGTATCAATGGTGACGCGTTATAACCACACACCTGGACGAGACAGTTCTCTCTCTTCGACCACGTAGTGAATCATAATCTCGTGTTAAATTCGTAGGCGTTAAATAATGTTTTTCTACTCAATTTACTGTTACGCCCTCGATTACCTGTGTTCGTGCCAGCCAGCTCAGAGTCTATATTTACGAGGAAGTTGTAAAACGTGAATATTCGAATTACCTTTTTACCAACCCCGGTATTAAAGACTTTAGAAAATTCTTAACGATATACTCGAACCGATCATTAATATACGTCTTACAAATTCCTTTATAACAAAACAAGTGTACATACTAGTATACAATCACGTTCGAAATATGGAAAATTATAGAGACACCAGTTCCAATATAAGAATTAGGTTAAGGTGAGAATTCTTTCTTTTGTTAAAGAATGGTCATTGATGCCATTATATAAATTATTTAATATCTTGATGCTCGGTAAAGTTCAATCACGGCAACAATGATTACCTCAGTAATAAATCCTAATGCCGTATAATGAAATGTCATTTATGTGATACTATAAAAAGACCTTTTCACTATATCTACATATACGTGTAACATGTTTAAAGTCCTATGGGAATGTTAGCAACAGAAGAAAGTGTACACTGGGAAGCGCAAAGAAATGACTAAGAGCAAGGTCGTGGTTACGTTTTCTGTAGGATTATCGCTGCTATATACTATGTGGCTAAATAAATAGTATAGTATAATGCCAAAGCGATTGTACCTCGCAGAGTTAGTAACGCCGATCGTAGTATTTCTGGCCGAGTGGTTAAGCAATATTTTACAGGGCAAGAGTGAAACGTAGGCTTGCATTGACAAGCATCGCTAAATGGTAAACAAGCTATTAGATTCGCCCACCCGTGAGCATTTGCTATCCACGTTATAAAGGAACGCATATGCCATAAGGTATGGATAGGCGTATAGTACTTGTATTGCTTATAGTATTTATAGATAGGGCAGAAAAAAAGATATAGGAAAGGAAAATAAGTAAGGGTCGAGAGAGTGAATAAACCCTTGGCTGGTATATAATAGCAGTAATTCGTAGCTGTTATTACCCTGGTTCAAACGGGAAATGATCGTTTGCCAGAGTCCTAGGCTATTGCTCGTAATATTTCTGTTGGTTTCTATGGAGCAATATTTTATAACGTCCAAGTGTAGACTCATTGACAAGCATTGCTAAGTGGTAAACATGCTAATAGCTACGCCCACTTGGCACACGCCGAGATACTTAATGCTTACGAATCTCTATCTTGCTCTTACATAAGTCTTTTTTAATATTGTTTTTACCCGAATAGCTCTTGAGAATTCATTCGAACGTGGAAAACTCCATTGTTATTGATATTACGATAAATCGTATGGCGGCGGATTTCTTTTCGAATATGTATAGCATGTTATTACTATGATCGATATATTGTTAGCATTTACTCTGACGCTGACTACTGTGTTTTAATAGACGCGTGCATATATATATATATTCATGTGTGTAAATATATATTCCTATCGAAAGTACTAAATAAATGACGGAACTCCTTGTTAGATAGCTTCGAGGCATGTCGTCTCCTTGGAATAAATTACTTATAATATTTTTGTGACGTTGTCAGCCATGCCAATGATTTCTTCCTCGTATTACCGTATGGGAAAGGCATTAGGAAGTAGTTACTAGTCTTGGGGTAAGTTGCTATATGGGATGGTAGCCAATATATTACAAGTACTTGTTCATCATAGTTGAATTATTAATATGGTACAATATAGATAACCAATGATATGAAATTATTTGGATAAAAAATATCACGTTATTTCACACAATTAAGTCGATTATAAAGACGTCATAGTATTTTCTATACTTTACTAAGAATTTCTCTCAATGGAACAAGTGGATTTTATTACCTTCTTCGTTACTAGGTAAAAAAATTGTCAGACTGTAATTTCGCGTAAACGATTCAACGAAGGTATCAATGGTCTTTCTCAAGAGTCATTCAACTATTACGAAAACAGATACTTAGAAAAGAATCATCAGATGCTAATGATTAAATGGTACAACTGTTATCGATTATTGTGACAGTTTACGATCTTATGCTCAAAGCTATTGCCAGGATTATGGTTAAATGCTTCGCAAGCGACATTTAGGAAGGTTTGACTCGCTTCACTCACCCGGATATCCTTCAGGAATTACGATTTCCGGTCCCACCTTCACGTCATGTCTGTATCGATGCATCAAGAGAGTGGCTGTCACTCTGAGAGATCGTTGTTGCTGTTTATACAACAGAACTGGTCTGCCTCCTATACCTTCGAGTCTGACTACTCTTGGTAGTGAAAATCTGTCAAGAAATTCACGAAGTGGCATGAAGCCACCACTCGAATTGGAATTTCCCTCGGCCGTCGCTTCCCGTGAGCTTGGTAATGACTTTGGCAGGGATGGAGCCTCGCCGCTTGAGATTGTCGAAAATTCACCGTTTGACGACATTTTTCTTGGTTTTTTTTTTTTTAAATAATTTTTTTCAAATATTCAATTTATTAGTCACTTTCTTTGTGATTGTCAGATTACATTGACATTTTGATCCCACATATTTTTCGATTTTTAACACAGTGAGTCTGCACGATCAGAAATTCTGTTTTATTAGATTTGACACTTGTTGGACAGTCTTATTTTTTGAAAGAATGGATAAAGTTAAGTACACTGTCACTCAGATAGAGAAATACTCGGAGTCAGGCACGCTTTCTTTCTTGTATGACAGTTTCTCGTTTTTTTGAAAAAAATTTATTAATGTCAGGGTCTTTCGGTATCTGACTACGCCCGTTTCATACGCACTGTAAAAGTTTATATATTTTTTTCATCACCATATTTCTTTTCTGCTAGCCACTTGTTCATTACCGAGGAGTCAGTAGCAACGTGCTTATCCGGTTAATAACAGGTTTGGTAGACACTTTCTTCAATTATGTCACTCGACTGTAGCCGTCACTGTCACTTTCTGCGTAAAGCACTTCGACTGGGAGAATCACAGATTTAGACGCTGTCACGGCTCGTCACGCTGGCAAATTGCTCAGAAAATGATAATACCCAGTATACCATGAACCGATGCTTTCGCTGGTTATTAAGGGATGCTGGAGACTTCAAGTTATCTTGTACCAGCAACTGAAGCTTCAGTGAGTATATCTCATCTGACATTAGCAGCAACTGATGAAAGATTCAGGATGATCTTGCTCCTCAGTATCGAACATTATTTGCACTGATCTGTATCTGTTACCAGGAGCAACAGAACGCAGTGTTACCAAATAGACTGATAGGAAACATCTTTTTCTTTGAGAAATATCCTTATCATTTATGCACTTCACGGTTTTACAAAAAGTTTTCCAAAGATTGAGACCAATCGATTGATTACTCCAATTTTTCTTAGAAATGATGATCTTGCAACGTAAAATTTATCGAATTTTTAATTTGCGAATTTACTGAATTTCACATGCTTTTTTTTTGGGCCACTATACATACACGAACGAGATAGGTCGAGGAGATGTAATATCACTTCACTCCCTCTTATCGTTTTGTGTGCGTTTCTTTTTCTTTTTTTAATCTTTTTGACAGGTATTTCTTCACGACACCGCAAATTTCTGCGCCATCAACTAGCCGCGCTTAAACGTGTGAATAAAATGATCGGTCCGTGACGACTAGTCGTTTTTCCTCCCGTTATAAGTCAATCGCATAGACCGCGAAAGTGTCTTCCGGCTGTATTGCCTTGGGAAGGATTCGCGATCCATTCATGGAGGATAGATCGATCGATCATTCGATCGATCAACCACACTCTCTTGAGATTAACGCGATCGATGCTCTACGTGAAGGCACTTATATCTACACAGGTGACTCCCTCGGGCTTTTATGATTTCGAAGTGGTTCTTACGTGATTTTCAGGCAATTCCTTAATTTTTTCAGATTTTATATCATTCACCACAAATTTTTTATGTTTTGGGACCAATGATCACTCCAGGCCCGAGATCTCTCTAGACTGAAACAAAGTGCGAAAAACGATCGTATAATAAAGATACTAAAAAAAAATTAAAAAGTAAAATATTCAAATTTTCTGAACGTTAAATAATATTGTTAAAAATAAACATTGATGATGACACGTATCCTGATAACGATTAGTATTAAAAATTCCACCCCGAATGATCTAAGAAATTCTTTACCTTTCATGAAAGTACAAAATAGTCAAAAAACCCACGTGGAATAATTTCCTACAAAATTTCACCCCGTACTTTTCCCTTGATACATTTTTAGTTAATAGTCATGCAACTTGCTTCCTCTCTCGAGTCATTACCAACCGTCATAACTAAACTCGGCCCTGTTAATAAATTTTTGAAGTATAGATAGTATGAAAAATTATTACAATTTAAAAGTGCGTCTCGAGATCAGTTAGTGAGATGGGCGAAAAGAGGGGAATAAAAAATATAAATTTGTTGGTCAAGTTGAGTCGTACTTTTTGAAGAAGATCCGATCGGATCGGCAGACGCGAAGTCACTGACGCCCGGCATCGAGTGAGCGGATCGTAAGAGGTCTACTACTACTACTACCAGGCGAATACTAACATAGTAGTACGCTGGTATTACAAACACCAATGACTCTATACTACTGCTACACTAGTATAGTGTAATATCTACACTCTGTCAGTGAGCTTTACTTCTGCCAGAATACTCCCCAGCTTCCTGGCCGGGACTCTATTCAATAAAATCCTATTATACTCGAAATTCTGCAACTTCATAGAAATGCTCTCCCCCTTAATAGTATCTTGATGAAACACAATTGCGCGTAATTATTAATGTTGTTACGTATGAATTTTTTTCGGAGAGCTATATCATTACTGAAATATTTCAAATACACCGACATACTATAATAGATAAGGTGACTCGTACGTGTAAGGAACGTGCAATAAGTATCCTTTGTTTTAAGAATATTTACTTTCCCATAAAAGTCATTATTTTATTTGTTAATAATATAAAAAGCATACCTAAATAATACGTGCATTAATCACCCCGGAATTCTTAAATAGATTCCGGGACAGGATTTTGATCTATCATAATTACGTAACGAGGTCAGAATAATTTTTTAAAGATAAATCATTTATGGGAATACGAATCTTTTGTTTATCTACCGATAAGATGATCATCAAAAAAACATTTCCTTCAACGTTAATTATGTCAGTACAAATTACATTATTCTCTTTGTCAGTATATCCATCATACTCAAAGCTCTCGAGGTATTTTTACTTCCTATCGAAGTTGCAAATACATTCCTTAAAATCGATGCTCACGCGGTCTCAATAAATTAATTGTGTAAACCACGGAAAGAGCCCATTAGTCCTAGTTGCCGTAAAGTCCTTTCGGATTCCGACGAAAGACTAATCAGCACAAAGGATCAGTCAAGGCAAGCAGGAGTCCATCTCCTAGTTCTCGGCAGAGCCAATCTTCCCACGGTATGAGGAGTTCTTAACAGCATCTCGATCCCAAGGTAGTAGTAAAGACAAGGTCGCCGTTTTATATTTAAGTACGCAAACAATTATTAGTACCAGTCAGTTCTGCTGGGTGTGGCGGGCAGTGAGAATCCGAGAAAACGAAGCACTGAAACGTGCTCGTTCACGGCCTCGACAAGATCAAGGGAAAACGTGTAATGCGCACTGATCTCTGCGACCATTTTACGTAATTGCAATTCCTCTCCACCTCTTGTGTTTGGATATCAGACTAGTTAATAATTTCTGAAAGTTCCAAGGCCAAGGAGTACAAGCATAACCACGAGACCAAAAAATAGGAAGCAAACACACTGGATAAGAATCAACGTTATTCCGTTAATGGGTGTTTTCCAAGTAATAATGTTCATAACAATTTTTTTAAACTTAACTCTTAATTTATATCGAAATTCCAAACCTTTCTTATTATCATCATAGTCATGCGTCCTAATGTCATCAACTCATGATCAGCGTACTCATGACAAAGGTGCAATCGGCACTTCAAACTTGACACTAATGAGGGATGTAATGCAACCGGAGCCCCAGGCTGTCTCGCCGTAATTGGTTAGTTAGCACATTTATTTTATATGAAAACTCGAATAAAAAATGCGAAGCGCGTGCGTCCTAATTGGCGCGCAAATGCGCGTGCGCGCTCGCCATTCTCGGCGAGGACGATCGATCGGCCGATCCATGCGATATCGGGCTTCGATCATTGACACGAATACCCGAGTAAAGTTACTCACGCTCAGTAGGAACTTGTCGATTATTGCCAGTGTCGTGAACATTACTTACCGTTAATTACAGTATGATGACGTAAAGTGTACCTAACCGTTTAGAGGACTCGTAGCACCTATTATGTTTGGTACTTTCAGCGCATTACGTCCCAGGTGCACTAAGCATGAATTATCTGTGATTTATAGTATAATATTTACTCAACGTTTTCGGCCAGTCATCGAAACATGTGTCAGATCATGACCTTCAACTATGGTAATTTAACTTATTATGTATTATGGGTATTTACACATTTTGTATTTCTTAAATAATTCAATTTATAACTATTTAATTTATTTGATTGAGGTCGTCACAATTTCTACCCTTATTCACACCTGAACTACCTCTCGTAGTTAATCTAGCACAAGATAAATCCACTATGTCAGCATAGAGTTTTTGCAGAAGAGCATGATATCAGTGGTACGTCCTTAAGACGTCTCGACCCTCCAGCAAGTACTTAGAGAACTAACGAACGATTAAATGAAGTGAGCCAATGCAAGTGAAGTAGTAAATAGTACGTAAGGTTTGTCTTTATCGCTATAGCTATGCTCTATTAGTGGCAGCAGTAGCCGAGCAGTTTGTAAGGTTGCCGTGAGTTCTCGCGTCGCAGAGAAATCCTGAAGCCACTCACGAGATCAAATTGGAAAGCATGAAACGTGTAAATTTAAGCTAAAATGATATTTTTTAATTGTAAAATTATTAAAATAATTGCTATGACACAATCGATAATTTCAGTTAGTTTCATCGTTACCTATACTAGATTCTGTCTTAGTTCTTGGTAAAATTCGCTAAAAATTATCCAAGATTTGCACCCTTGGTTAACGGAACGTCCGCGGATAATTGCACAGGACTAATTTATTTTTACCCGACTACAAAACGGTACTGCTGTACATTACTTTTCTTCTTTCTCTTTTTACTTCTCTCGTTTCAACGTCTTCGTGACGTTTACGCGATGGCGCATTGGCGAGTGGAGACCGTTCGTTCGTACGGTTGTAGCCATCGTTACCTGCGGCTCTTGCTTACCTGCAGATGTAATTGCAAGGTACTTGGTATTTTTATCGTTGCCACCGCCACTTTAACTGAACGAACTCGAAGAACACTCTTCATCTTATTGTTGTCTGGTGTTCTCGTCTTTACGGCGAAAAAAAAGTCTCGAGGGGGATTGACTTTTAAAAATTTCAAATGGAAATGTGAACAAAGACCAATATGACTGAGGTCCTCAGAAGTCGCACGTGCTCTCTGTTCACTTTGCACCGGCTGAAGTTGCTGATAAAAATTATACCTCGCTCTCCAGAACCCATGGTGGACTGTGCAACGAGCGATCCTTTATAAAAATAATCGCATAATTCGTTTTATTGACATTTAAGTTTGTATCGTTAGAAAATATTTGATTTATTCATAAATGATTAATTTTTTATTTACTCAGTAACGCGAATGTAATTACACAGTCATACCAAAGTTTTTTTTTTTACCTTTTTCGTTATAAAATTTCATAACCCCATCTTGGCGTGATGCAATCCTAAGTACTTGTTCTATCATAGGACGGGAATATTCATGCATATGTGGACGAGGACGGTACTTAGAAACTACAAAGTAGATAATGCGTACCATTAATGCTGCTATTATCGTGCGAATGTGAGATATAAAGCAAGTAAAAGCACCCAATAAAAATATCTTTGCCATACGGTAAGAAACGTTACCTTGCTTGTAAAGTCTCGAAAGATAGCTTTGCACATTAACGGAAACGCGTATCAGGATAAAGGCTAACATTTTTCTTTAGAACGTACCAGTCCTATTTACAATATTGCTGCAAATGTCTTAATTCTCAATACGATAAGGGAAAGAAAAATACGAATAATGAATTCAGAATCGTCCCTATATCTATATTTTTCTTGACAATCTAACGTAGACTACTACCCTCCTATTAAACTGTCCATAACAAAGAGTCAGCACGGTGGTTGCTAATTTTTATGGTACAATTTTTCAAAATGGTGGAGCAACGACTTATTAGGATCACATTTTGCATGCATGACCATATCTCGTCCTGTGAATTAGCATATAATCATGGAACACACGTAGCAACGCGCCAATTCATATCTCCCACTCGACACACCTCGTTACTTTGTTTCCAGGCGAATTAACATTCTTTTGTCATATACATTGACTTAACCTCTGAATCGATCCTTAAAAAAATCCGCGCAGTAATAATACTCGATTGAAAAAGAAAAAGAATAAAGGAGAGCATGTTGTCATATATGTTTGCGCAGTGCAATAAGTCAACAGAGCTAAAAGTTAAGCTAGTCTAACTAACAATTTAAATTGGTCATATAAGCTTATATTCAAAATTACTGTCGACTTTCATACCGTATAATCTATTGCGAATAAAGTTGTAGCTGGTATGAGGTATGTATATCGACAAGACAGCAATTGTTTTGGCAATCCCCGCTACAATAACGAATACCAAAGAGCAGATGTGTTCATACTCATTGTCTTAGTCATCAAGAGTTGGATAGTCAAGTTGCTATAATTATTCAGGTTCGTCATATTGAATTATGCATTATACCTATCCATATTTCGCGCGCATAAATTCCCCAGTTACCTCCTGGCATTCCTAAGAGCCGCGGCTACTATAAGGTAAGTTATCGTACGAGTCTCGGCGAGCCTGTAAATCAATAAAAAAAGAAAATAATCATCAAGAAGACCGAGCTGAGTTATCTTCGTGCGAACATTATTTTTTAGAGATTTCCCATTTGGCCTAGCATGCGGGTGATCCTGACCAGGATCGAGAATCTGCTTAAAGGCTAACGAACACGCGAGCGCGTGTCTTTTGAGATCGAAGGACACTTACCAAAGTGCACCAACTGCATACGGAATGGCAAAGTAGAGATTATCGAAAGCACGTTAATTACTCTGGTATAAAATTTTTCAATCCTGTTATAATGGTCAGACGTTAAAAACGAAGCATTTGCTCGGATCGAAAACCTTGGTGGATCAGAGTCCGTTAATCTGGCGCGATGAGAAAAGTGCCTGAGAAAATGGCGGGTGTAATCTTGTCGTGACAGACTATAACGGAGTTTTGCCCTCATCGATTTAAATTGACACTTTGCACCACGTTCAGGATATCCCTGAAATTCTTGGTTCAAGCAACACATTTCACTGAGAATGGAGTACCGTTGTGATCTTGGGCCATTGGCTTTTCTATATAATATTTCTGAAGACATTGAACTGCCCCAGGTCATTTGTGGGAGGTCGTGTGCCTACCTTTTATTTTATTTTTTTTTTTTACCAGAGACGGAAGCAGAATGATAAAGTGAAAATAAGAAAAGGGTTTCAGACAGTAAGAACGTCCAGGATGGAAGGTTGGGAAGGAGGATAAGTAAGTGAGTAAAGTTAGTGAGTAAGTGAGTACAGCAGGGCCTTTACTCAGTCGCGTAAAGATTTTCGACGCGTAGGCTAACCAGTTTTTGCCAGAGAGAACAAACTTGTCAGTTATACGTGGTGGAAAGCGTATAAGACGGCGACGAAAGTGCAAATGAGAACGAAACCAAGCATCGGGATGCTGGTACGATCGCGTGAATGAGAGTGGCCGGTATAGAAGCTCATCAGCGTGGAATATTATTACGGTAGAGGTTATGTTATACAGAAACGTGACTGCATGCGCGCCCGTATAGTAGAGTGGGTGTAAATACGAATATGTATATGGACTATATATGCGTGCGCATGTATAGATATACTAAATCCGTGGTTATACCACGCGATTCTCTCAGGTAATATAATCCCTACAATGCGTCGGGTAATAACTTTATTTAGATACATTTTCGACTTGTGTAATTGCACGTTAAACTGTTCTGCTACCTCTAAACCCTCTTTTTCAAATATATTCTTTTCCCTTATTTCTCGCAACCACCCTTACTTATAAGCATAACCTTTTGCGACACAATCACCGCACTTCTCCTCATAGAGATAGCCGAACGGTCATGCGATATGGTAGCTCTCCGCAAGAGTCTGCTTTGAATTACAGGGATGCAGATTCCTTTATATATATATATATAAAGAAAGTTCAAGTTATATAGGGAGTTAGCACTCACTAAGATACTCTTGCTGGAATATGTATTTACCATTTATGAAAAACATCAGTGCTTCTTACCGACCCATTACGATTGTTCATGCAAGATTCTCCTCTCCTAATAACTATAGTAATTCCACATTGCGAGCGGGGGTAGTTTGTCTACAGTGATCCTATATACAAATGCCGTATGCTATCCTAATCGGTGTTCTTCTTATTCATAGAGTTCTTTCTGTAAATATATAAGACGGCCAGATAGTTTAGAGCACAGTCGAGAAAGAGAACGAAGCTGAGCCTTTGAGAATTAACCATCATTTGCATTGTAATAAGCGCGGGTAATCACTATGATTGCAGTGGGCGTTTCCACAATCCTTAAGTTTAATAGCCTTGCCCAAAAGCATGAGGCCGCTCCGGCAGCGATATATAGCGTATAGGGCTATTCAGGCGTATCGCACCACCCGAAGGTGGTTCCACCATAGAAATCAAATGTACGGGCTAACTTCGTTTGGTGCAATATTCCTGAATAACCCTATACGTAGAGGCGCAGTGTGAAACTTTTATCGCTTCGGTGAGTACGTTGTAATTTTTCGAGTGAAATAGCACGCGGCCTCGGCCCTTTGGGAATATAATGAGTGCCAGGGCCGGCCGGGGCTTTTATTTCTCCTTACGACGTTAAACGTCCTCTTCGTGGTCATATACATATGTATACGCATAGGGTACCTGATGCCCTATACTTCTAAACCCGTCCCGGACACACGTCCCAGGTTCATGCCCCTACAACCTACAACTTTGTGCGATTTACTCCAAGTGCATCAGTGCAATCCAGCTCTTATACGGTCGCCTTCCTAAGATTCCAATTATTTCCAAGGGAACCATTCGCCGTCACCGTTGCACAATAAATTGGATGATTTGGACGATGATAAAATCCTTGGGTGCACTTGATATTCTTAAACTACTCTGTGCCATTCCTGGCACTTGGTTGTATCTGGTGGTTAGTCGTGTTCTGATTAGGTAATTCGAGTTAATCGTTACTCGCGTTATTTTATTCGCTAATTGATCCTTCTTCGTGACGCTTCGTATACCTTCGGTATACCTGCACTCTGTGATCGGCATCTGGAAACCGGCTTATGTCCACTCCAGCAGTTCTCTTATACTGTTTCCGTACGTTCTTTTTATCTTCGTGTCCCTTGCATTTCTCTGCCGTTCTGCGAAAACAAGATCCTTCTTCGATTTGGCAGGTGTCCCCTCTCTCTCTCCCTTGAAAATATCTGTCGGAAGCTATAAGACGCCATTTTTAGTCTGATATAGTCTTTTTTTTTCACTTGGCAATGGACGCCGGACTCTTCGAAATGGTCAACGTGAAATCGTGAGATCAGAGATCGAAGATCGCTCTTGCTGGACCACGAGTACCAAGCATGTCGGCACTAACTTGTATTAATGTTGTCGATCAATCCTAATGCACGTGGTCGCATCAGCACTGCAACGACATTTGCATATGTACCATGGATATGTATATAGATATATGTATATATATATATATAAAGAAGACGAGCATAAATCCTAGGTCATCGTGATACACGGTCCATAGTGGTCACTAGATGCTGTACATATTGAAATTCTCTGCTAGCTTTCTGGCTCTGGCTTATAAAAAAAAGATATAGCGACTGCGTAGGGCGGAAGTGAAGTTTTTATTTTTCCCCTCTTTTTTAACGGCAAAGTATAGGAGATAATGTCATGCACGAAGCGATTGAAGGATCTCCTTGAGCAATCCAAGGTAAAAGTCTTCCACATGCTAAAGTCGCAACGTCTATTGTCTTAGTTTTTCAACCTACTTCCCAGGGCGTACCCGAGAGAAGTCTAAGGACAGTTTTCTCATCTAAAAACGACGTTTGCTTATTTTTTTCCTTCATACGTTTCGCGATGACTTGCAAGGAGACGACGATTATCGTCGCGGCGAAGCTCACATCGCGCTACGTTAATTGAACGTGATAGATTATCGGAGGGCGTTACCGGAAACTTTATTCTTACCCTCAGGATAAATCCTGGTCAGCGTCATCATGGAGTAGCGGAAAATCAACTTAGCTAGGAATCCGCTTTTAAGTTCTTTGCGCATTCCATCAACTGTCCTCGACAACTTCTTCTATCTTAATGTCGATCCTCAGGAATTCCACGTCCTGCCATATTAATAAAAAATAAATTGTATTCCGTCCAAAAGAAAAAGGATGATTTTTCAGGTCACCACAAAAGTTAGTTTTAAATGGTTCAGTGATTCCTCTCACACGTTTCCAATCGGTAAGCTAAAAACTGCCTGAGCTACTGGTATAGGCGTGCGTTAACTCCCGAAGCCGGTACTAATGAACCATGGCAAAAGTAAGTGAGTAATAACAGTAAATGGTTGTTGGGCGAGTTCGGTACGTTTCTGTGAACGAATCACAACTCGTGTAGGCGAATCTGTAGTAAAAGTAAGTAAGCAATAGCAGTAAACATTTGAGAGCTGCTACCGTGATCGTAATAATTGGTGTTGGCTCGTGAATTGTTTCTAAGGTTGATGGGCGAGGTGGACGCGAGGGAGGAGCAAGAGGGGAAGAGAGTCTCCTTTGGGCATTCTGCGTCCACTGGTTCGCGGCAAGAAGGATGAGGATTTCGTTTCATTTTCTCTACTGGACCTCTTCTTTGTTCTTTTATTACCCTTCGTCTACTTCATCGTCATCATTACCTTCTGTTTCTTCTTCTGGTTCTTCTTCCTCTTTTGGCTCCTCTTCTTTTATCTGCGCTTTCGCAGAGAGAAAAAAAAACAACCGTATATACTTTCGCGGAGCTCACGACGAGGAGGTACGGGGCGATATATAAATTACATGTCTGATCCCTGGGGCCCTGAGGAAGTAACGGGACCCCGGACCCAGTGGTCGCCGATCTTAGCCGGCCGGTCCGATCTCCTCTGCTTCGTGACAGCGAAAAGAGAAGAAGAACTTGGAGACGATGGAGACTCACCGCTATAGAGAGTGTAAGAGAGCCGTAGTTGAATGAGAGAGAGAGAGGAGAGCCCAGTTGATCGGCAGCTAAGATTGTGCAGAGTTACGTCAGCATCTTATTGGTACGCGCATAGGTACATGAGCGGTCGATCAAAGGGACTCTGGGACTCGTTTAATGGTCGTGTGTGAATATCTTCAGTTCTCTGTTTGCACTGCATTCGTATACCAGGCCGCAAAAGCAGCCGAAACTCACTTTGGTCCCTCCTGGGGGAACTTGATTTCTTTTTGTCCTGGGTCCGTTCTCCTCGGTCAGGACATTGGGCCAGAGTTTCTTTTGTCGACCGAGGAGAACTGCAAGCTTCCTGGTTTGCTCCAAATCATTCATTAAACATCATCTACTCTTTTACGTACATACCTATATGCATATAATGTTTTCGTCTGAATTATCCTTTCGCACGATGTACAACCCCTTTACCTAATTATCCAATTGTTAATGACTATTGCTTTATCATTTTTTCCAATTGAATCATTCGACCGCGAGGTCATCAACTCGGCCTTCATTAATAAGGCTTTTGGCATTTCCTGGTGATAAATAACGCACGCCTGCCAAGACATATAGTACTTCGCGGTGGCGTCGCCTATTTGTAAACAGAACAGAATCTCGTTATGTTCTTCACATGCCTATGTATATTCCAGAGTATTTATTCGTCTGTGCGCGCGTGCACATACGCTGGCAAGTGTGTCTAATGTTACGCGAGGATGCCAAATGGCAGAGTTTGCGTGAGATCGGCAACACCTACGCTCCGAGGCAGCTTTCACATTTCCCATAAATGAAAGCGGGGCTTCCACGTCTAGTATCCCGCGGCAGCACCCTGTTTCATCTCGTCTACAGATGCTCTCGTGTGAACCATGTAGATAGTTACGCAACGAGGAACTAATAGATATACGTAGGCCCAACCTTGTAAGATGAAAAGTTGTTCCTTAACTTTTATAGCTGATCAATGACCGATCGATGGGATTGGCAAATAGAATTTATCTTTTCCTTTTTTTCTTTCTTCTTTTTTTTCTTCTTCCTCTTATTCTTGTCGTCGAACTTTAGACGCACACAATAGTACATTTGTCCAAGTCATGCTTAGTACTTCCTTATACCGATTTACGGTGGTGCGCTCTATTGAAAATCTTAAGAACAAAACCGATCTTCCCGTCATGGATTAAGCGGTTGATGAATCGATCTTAAAATCCTTGAACGATTTTATAAACAACACTCTGACGAATTGAACAAATGAAAAAGTATCGGTATTGTCTACTCTAGATCATGTTTGTACCGATCGCGATCGGTTAAGATCTTTGTTTCGCGCTGTGCGCGTCGAACCAGTATCTACGATTTTAAAACGTCTCGTAGTTATCTTCGGGTCATTCACGAGGGATTATATAGATTGCCTCTCGATCTTTCGTATGGTTGACGTAGCTTCCAGGCATTTATCATTTGGATTTAATGGAATCCATGGCACGTCGAATTAATTATTGGATTAATATTTCATAAATTAACGGTACTGCGACAAAATATCATGGGAACACGAACGTGACAGACCAGTACAGAAAGCGGTAAACTGACAATCAATAAGTCATCGCATCATTGTGAAACAGTCGTTAAGTTCGTTTCCCTTAAATTGGTCGACATTGCGAGATAGTAATGATACTATTTATGATTTCATTCGTATAAATTTTTTATTAATAAATTTTCATTAATTTATCTAAGATTTATATAACTTGTAAATAATAATTATAAGAATTTTATCTGATCGTACGTATATATGTATACAGCATCAATATGTACACGGATGTCCCTTAATGGAGCTAACTGACTTCTTACGGCGATCTTCATAGAAACGTTCCATTATGGCTATTAGCCTAATAGATATATAGTGTTCCAAGGGTTCCTTAAGCTCCTACATCAAATAACTCGGCGTAAACCGGGCGACTGGATTTTACCGTTTGTTTCATGGCGCCATGAACGTCATTCGAGATAATTTCCCACCTCTTGCACTAATTCCAACGTATAATCTCTAGGCATTATGTATATGTTAAGACGTTATGTCTTTCGAACGTGTGAACCTGTCCATTATGGTTAGCTAATGATATCTGGATAACGAGGAGTTACTTTTGGGTCTTTTTTCTGTTGATCCATTATCAGTACCACGATTACCCTTGCGAAGGATATCACTTTTTTTCTTATCAATCAATGTGTGACTATCGACTGAATATAAGTGAATATCAACTATACATATATATTATATATGTACTTATACTATGTATATTATATATGTATAGTATCTGAATATAACTATAATGGATATTAGGTAAAATAAACAGTAGCGATAAATTATATTTCTTAGAAATAATTTTTGACGCGTTAAAGATGACATGCAGATGCACAGTCATCGAATTCTCGACCCGTGACCAACGACACAGTTCTCCTCGATTCCTTAACGAATGACTCTTCGTGATTTAATGCAGCGTCACGACCGAGCGCAAGAGTGTCGTGGCAACCGTATTGCGTAATACGATTTCGTGCGGAAATTACAATTTCCTAGGAAAAATTGCGGCGGAAGAGGTAGCGAATCGATCTAGCAGGGAGAGCAGAAAGATTTCGTAAAATTGAGCGAGAACTAGAACTATTACGCGCAGTGTAAAATTGAATAATAAAATTATCTGATTAGAATAAACGTAAAAATCGTTCTAGTAGATTTTTATTACGTCATTGATATCTACGACTTACAGATAAATCTATAATAAAATATGCGTATAACGTTACGAAGCCTCCGAAGATCGAAGTACGCCCCAGTGAAATTATTATAATCATCAATATCCAAATATGCATATACAAATCACTTGCCCGATACGATAATAAAGTAAGAATAATAACAATATCTATGCCAATAACACGATTAGGGAATATCCTATGTTATTTGAGAATTATCAGATAACCTGATATTAAGATACATCCAAAGTATCTTCGAGATAGTCTATCGATAAGCAAACGCTAGATTCTTAGGTTAGGTTATGCCATGATAGAATATAACGTAGAAAATTTCCGAGCCGATAGCAGGAAGAAAGTAACAGTAACGGCAATAGCTGGAGACTTTATTACAGAAATTCTCTCATGGGTTAACCGCCTCTAGGTATATACGTAGGCACAGCAAAGAGTTGAAATCTTTGTGAGATCCTCTTTCTATTCTTCTACGTCCATCCGGGATCGGCAAGCAGGAAGAAAGTAACAGTACCTTAGGTTGGTGTAGTATAAATCTTAGGGTGCGAGCAAATTGTCCTGGACTCTCTTATTGTTAGATAGGACAACGGGAGAAGTAAGGTACGAATAACAGCTAACAGGAAACGTTGTAGGTTGATATCTATTGCGCGTTCGAGCCGCCTATGGTAGTCTGGTTATGTTGCTAGGGATTTTCAGGGTTGCTCCTAGTGGCTGCCCGCTTGGTTAGTCTGCCGTTTCGCATCTATACAAGATGAACTCTATGGATGAACGTATATGGGGTGCGGTAATTGTCTCCATAGGTGCCGCAAGTATTAGCTACAGACTTGGTAGTGCTGTATGGTATAAAATCAATTGTAAACGTGGGACATGTCCGCGCGACTCTTATTTATCTGATAGACGATTATTGATTAGGGGATTCAATGATTTTTTACCTATGGGGAGTTTCTGGATATGTGGGATGATAGTATGGAGAGAATTTTTGTACGTGGAATGTTTTAATGGTTTCTTTTTTTTTGTGTTGGTATGAACATTGTGGACAGGAAGTGTATTTTTATGTAGCGTTACGTCGATATTTGTGAACGTAGGTTGATCGTTGATGATTATGCAAGAGAGTGGCAGGCCTGTCTTTATATGCCGTTGAAATATTCGAGGTCAATGTGAAAGGTTGACCTCAGGAATCATTAGGCTGAAAAATCATCCGGCGTTATTCTGCTATATTATACATTATTCTGATCTTGTCTTCCGATTGGACTAACCTCATCATGATACTCTTATAAATTAGGGGAAAGTAGGGTCATTGGGTTCGTTGTGTGCTTTTGTTTCCGGCAGTCGTTTAATTTTTCTGTTTGCATTTGATCTTTGGAGATATAGGACATTTAGAAAGCTCAAAATCGATTTAAATGTCGTCAAGATTAGGGGAATCATTCGTAAGATGCTTATTTATATTTTATTGTTCGTTTAGCTTTTGAAACTTGCTCTTAGAAATATGCTGTAGGGTATTATTTTTTATTCACAGTGCACTGTATCAATCGTGACAAATTGGCATTCCGTGTACCAAATCATTGAATCGTATTCTTTACATGACACGATTGGTTTATTTAAGTTTTATATTTAGGCCGCGATTTCGCAGCGAAATTGAGAAAGTCGAAATCAAATTTCCCTTTCCACTACTTAAATTTCCCTCATTGTCATTCGTTGTCATGAAAGATACAATAATGATATTCTCGTTCCCATTACTCGCCTTCATTGTTTCCAACACATGTTCGATTTTCCTAGAACTTAGCGATCGACCCAAATTTCTACCGTCCACAACCTCCAACAACAGCAAGTCAGACAGACTTTATTTACGTTTCCTCAGATCTTATCGAAAATATTTTTTGATACAAGGATAACCTAAAATATTTTCAAAATCCCTGAATATCCCAAGAAAACTTCACTAGAGCGTATTCTAAATAAATATCCCACAATTGGACTCGTATGTTCTATAATTATAAAATAACCTACTAATCTCAAAGAAGAAAGTATAAACGTATTCCACGACGAAAAAAAAAAAAATACGGTACTAAATGATAGTGTCGCCATTTCGAAAGGAAGCTAATGGCAGCTATGATTATCGTCCAGTCTGTCTTCCGTTTCAAAGCAAATAATCGTAGCGTGCCACGAAGTGCCGCGACAAGTAGACGTAATAACAATGAAGAGTGTCCCAGTTTCGGTACCGATATCCTTACAAAAGTAGTGATACTATGCAGTACCGGCAGTACTAACCGGTAGCACACGGCTCTTGCTATCTTCTCATTTATCATTCTCCCAGGCGCTTCTTGCATGCTAATAAGGAAATAAGTGGAGTAGCCCGACCTAGTGTAAGTACCTGGTGAAAATATGAGTCCTAGTGAAACTCGGCCACTGAATTGAACATAGCCATCCCGATACCCACAATACAAGTCTAGAAAACCCAATGGAACGCAACCGGTTCAGGCTTACAAGCTGGTTTAAATTTTGGCGCCATCCAATATTTCTTCTCTTCCACTTTGATCCACGAACGACTTCAAGTAGTCAACTACACGGAACCTCGAACTACGTAACTTAAAGGTGACTGAGTACCGTACAACCGTGCGACTGTCAATCTTGTAAAACAAGTAATAAAAATGTCGTGGGTTTTAAATAGCTACAACTAAAGTGTCTTATATACAATAGGAGTGTCGTTAAAAAGACAAAAGAAAAGAAAAATATGAACGTGGGAGACTTAATTAGGATAATGGACACAAGTGTCCTATTCGAATTTTAATGTTGACGTGGGCGGATTGGCATATCGTCAATTAACATAAATTTGTTTCTTCGCGATTGCCAACTGATAAACGAGACATCGGATTAGACTGGCTTCACGCGATCGGCATGTAACGAGTCAAATTTAATCCACGCAATGTAATTTATCGACGATAATCGTGCTGCACTATGGCCCATTTGCACTTGTACCTATATACTAGTATCTACACTAGGTACACACTATTTCTGAGTGAGCAGCATAGTCACGCAGTATTATAAACTTAACGTCTCTCGCCACTACGTAATACGTGAGCGCGCGTGCATCTTCATTTCTATTAAAATTGCTATAAATCAGATTTACACCAAGCATATGTTACTACGTTAGATAAACGCGAAGTAGCTAGATAGGTTGCGTGCGTATTTATACGTAATATAAACGCAGGAGCATTCCTGACGGTACGTCAGTGTCGCGAGACATTATTATTTTAGCATATCGTACGAACGTATATATTTATATCTATAATATAATATAGACACACATACACGTGTATATCGCGAGTATATTGCCCTACGTATTATATTCTTATATAGATATACGTATACAAACTGCTGTTTTATAGCCCTGAATTACGCAACGTGCGGGCTCTCCTACGGCCCCGATACACCTTCGCATTACCCGCACGCTGATTAACAAAGTCTGTAATTAAGCAAGGACGCGAGTCCTTGCGATTTATTCACTACGTATGTAGTACGTGCATTAACCGAGTTACAACAGTGTTATTATCCGAGCCGCGATTCCACTGCGTGCCTGAACGCATTTTACACTGAATTAAGAGGCTTCGCGTATGCCTGGTGCTTTAGAGGGGATGCAACAATACATGGTACAGTAATGATTGTTATCAGTGAGATAAGGCAACGTGAGATTTATATTTTTTTGTTTGTAGGTTGAAATTAGGAAATTTGAACTTGGTAATTTAATGGTGAATTTGTCGGCTGGCTTTTTTTTTCACGAAATTTTATAAGTAAGCGAAGCATGAGGTTTGAGCATGAAATTATGTCTCTACGCAATAAATTTTCATATTCACCATAACGAAGATCACTTCCTCGTGAAAGAAGGCGACGGTGGGCTGGAATAATATCACGGCGTGATAGTCGGGTGCTATTTCGTAATAATAAGGGGTCCCACCGAGTTATGCCAACAATGGATGTACAATAGGCGTCGTATTCGATGGCAAAACTTCTTGGAGAAAGATGAATATCTGATATGGGAATATCTAGCGTGAGAATGCGGACACCTCCATTTTGTCTGACGACGTCGAGGAAACAAACAAAACAGACCAGTATTCGGTGCCGCAATATAAAATATAATGGAGCATTGATACTATACAGGTAATTTCGTAGTTCGCATCATATGATCAGCTAGAAATTTGGTACAGCCGGTTGCGGAATAACGCGGGAAAATTCAATTGCTAAATTCGAGCAAGGTGTTTGGTTATTGCATACATTACCATGGTTACGTTGAACAGTTGCTTTCCAGTAAAGGCTTGGGAAAAAAGATCCTTCAAATGTAACTGGTTTTCCGGTCATGCGCAAGAACGTAGAATTCCATGGGTACGTAGGTATACCGTATGTAGTACAAACGAGAGGAAGGAAACGTAAGTTACGGCTGTAAAAGCATTGCGCAAGTCTTCTTGGTTAATTCCTCTTAATTCCTTGCAATTGTCCGCGCGAACGCGTATTTAATTTTTTTTTGAGTTCTTCAGGTTCACTGCTTGTCTCGGAACTCTTACTTTCTTCTTTCCTCCACTTTTGTCCTTTCCAATTAACACTACATCTTGGGTAGATAAAAAACTTTCTTTGTAAACCAAATCGAGAATTGTACGTGCCTCGAGATGCGCTGTGTAATAAAGATTTTATGGTTTTATTTTCTTTTTAAGTATGCCATTAATCTTGTCTTCCCGTAGCACCAGAAATATTTGAGATTGCAAAATAGCTCGATCCAAGTAAGGTAGACAATTTTTAATATCTATAATTTGTCGGAATATATTTAAAGTGGCTATTGCGTGTTAATTAATTCGTTAGGATGTTACGTAAATGAATTTAATTAGAGCTTATACTGACCTTTCTGAAAAGTGATCATCGTGTATAACCGATTAACAGGGGCAGCCTTGTAACATAAAATTAGCATAGCGTGACGCTTTCTGGTAATATCAACGCACAGACAACATTTACGAACGAAGTCTCTGTACAAAGTTAGTACTAGTTACAAGGGATATTTATTACAATATTGTTCATTTACGTACATAGACAGAACGTAAATTGTTCTATATTGAGAGAAGAATTTCCAAGCGAGACTCTCACTTTCCTCGGTATTCAATATTCTTCCTTGGCGATCATGCATGGACCAGTTGACATAAGACTCCATGATCGTATGGTACCAACATCGTGAAGCAAGTGATTTATGAAGCTTTCTCTCAGCAGCAAATAGCAAATCGCAAAATGTTTCTTTAGACCCCCCCCCCTCTCTCTCTCTCTCTCTCCCCCTTCCCCCTTCCCTTCCCTCTCTCGCTTTCTCTCTTTCTTTCTTTCTCTCTCTCTCTTCCACTCTCATTCTCCTTCGATTTGCTTTATTCGTATTCGATAACTTCTTGGCGGTAAAGGACATACGAGCCACGAGAAAGGGAGTTGAGGTTATAAGGATCTACGGTAGTAAACTCACAAGACGTTGACACTTAACACGAGCCATGAGTACTACCAACTAGTACACTGTACTATCGTACAACTAGCTACAGTTCGCAAGCGTGTCATGCCTTATAGAAATCTTTCAGCGATTCTTGTCCGTCTGGTGATATGAACGCCTCCGCCGTTACAAACGATAGTTAAGGTGTAGCCCGGTATGTCGAACGATGAATTTACTTGTGAAACAAGCATAATTCTTGTGACTCGTGTCGAGCGACTGAGACAGCTTAATAAATTCGTGGGACCCACTGTCCTATCCAGTGAGTTGCAGAACAATTCACGCTTGGCTGAACTCGCGTTTTATACGGTAATATGGCGTACCGGTCCATTTTTGGTAGGGTGCTGGTGCCCTGATGATGATGATGATGATGACGGTACTAGTGGATAGCCAAGAGGCACTTCTGGTTCTTTAATAGTTATTAGGGTGTAATACCAGCTTAAGGGCAGTCTTTAAACTGGAATAGCCATCGCTTGGTAAACTTCACGAGTCAGCCGGTGTTTTTTTTTTCTGTGGATTTGGCTCGGTCCGATATATTCAGATGAGAGGCTCAACCTTGAGCGGTTGGGTCGTCGAACTACTGAACATGAGCATGGGTCCACCACGGTACTTTGAAGTCCCAGGGGCCTCACCGTACCTCACCTTCATGTTGACTCGAACCCAACCTTAACTTAACTTACTGCTACTGATTGTGAGATACACTCGTTCAGTGTAGGTACTTACGTATGTGCGATAGGACTACTGGGCATGGAAGAGGATCTGCTGAATCGATTTGAAGTATCCATTGCAATTTATTCCTTTTATGTATGAATTGAGTCATTATCCAGTATCGTGTAGACCGGAGTTAAGTAAATGGAAATTATACGAAGTAATAACTAGTTTTCACGATGCGAGTGTCGCTGCATTAGCATTTTGATGCGGTACAGTAAAGCTGATAGTATTTATAAATTGTGTATTGATCATTGGCTGCTCTCCCTCTCTCTCTCTCTCTTTACAACAAGTAACCAGATTTTTAAATCTTCTTTTTTTATATATAACTTCCACTTAGCTTTGAAACCTATCCTTAGCAAGGCTCCTTCTCTCATCACAATGGACACCGTTACTCTTGGACTTAATTCCGGTTAATCCTGGTGTGGAAAATTAACGCCATTCCCAGTGGATTAGATGCCTAACACCAGATAGGACTTAACAGTAGTTAATTAATCAGACTATACCACAGGACCCTAAAGGTACTGTTCATTCGAGCGAATTAAATCTTTTATAGATCTGAATCAAAGTGTTTAAATCTATTACTCCATAATATTGCTTTTATCTTGAAGCCTATCCGGTACCACAATGCAAAATGGAAGTGTGAGACGGGTAAAACCAGATCAGTAGATCATTATTCCTCTCATGATCTAACCTAATGATTTTACAAGGTAAGTGTCGTTTGTCGACTTAAATCAAACTAATCCATTCGTGAAACGAAATGGCTATGCCGGTGGATTAGCCATGAGCCACAGTAGCCAGTTCAAGACTGAAGTCGTTGCTTGGTTGCCTATAATACACTTAAGCAAGGGCCCCAATGGTTCTTGGTGGACAATACCCATACGTCAACCTGCATGAGTTACCGACCAGCTCTGCTCCTGCAATATAGAACCAACCGCCATATCCCATACGTAATCCGGTCTTGTATAAATGTATATGGCTAAGAAGGAGAGAATATCTGTAAAATGAAATAGTAAGCGAAAGAGGGCCGAAGCTAGAGAAGGAGGAGGAGGAGGAAACGAAGTCTTACAGGGGGAGAGATGGTTTATAAAATATTTGGGAATGCGTATTTATTGGCGTATAACTCGGCGGAGCAGTCAATCTGATAATTGGAGGCGGGTAGCCATTGCTCGCTCTGACCGCAAGTTGAAGTTGGAGTTGGAGCCGGTTTCGCGCACTGCTACCGTACTAAAATATTGTTCGCCGTGGGTGGCTTTATGGCCTCTACTGATCTAAGGCCCTTTTCGATTCCTTTTCTTGTCAGATACAAACATATTGATAGTTCCACCGTTATGGGCCTTATCGCGGTATTGGTACTGTTCCATAGAGATGTACATACGTGCACGCCAATACAAGCTGGATATACCTCGCGGCCTAGGGGAACGAAACTGAATTTATCTCCCTTGTCTCCGAACTTAATCTCTACAGTGCAAGTTTGTATCATTCCAGTATTTATGACCTTTGACTTTTTAGGAAAAATCACAGAGACCAACAGAGAGCGAGAGCCGTTTGGTTATACCTGGAGAATATTTTCGCTCTTTTATCCTATCTCGAATACTTCAGGTTGGGGATAGAGCTGAGAAAGTAGAAGGTACCTGTATGCAAGATGCCAAAGACTACTGTTCATATGATGGTGGAGGTACGACCTTCGTGCCAATACTCTAGGTAGGTACGTACCTGTTCCGATCAAAATTCATGCAAAGTGTGCTGCGCATTAACTTACTTCTTGGTAGGTGCTTGATTATGCCTTTAGGAGGATGATACATGGACCCAATCTCATTTGGAGCGGGCCCCCTCAAGGTGAGAATGGTCCAGGAGACGACCTTCGGTATAAACTTCGCATTAATATGGCGCGCGGTAGCCAATCACAACGCCCACAAATTCTCCGTTTAAAGAGGCTCATTTTCGAGCGTGTAACACCGCGTAATGACGATTAATTGCGATACGTGTGATGCTTGCTTGATAACGATCTTCAATATTAATCGGTACCCACTGCGAGATCATTCGATTCGATGAAATTAACTTTGTGTATAAGAATGACACTTCGCTCGCTTCCTACTTTATTCTTCTTGGCCCTATAATATTTTTTTTTTCGATCTTTTTTTTGCTATACACTTTTATCCTTCTTCTCGGGATTCCCGCCGATTTTTTAGTTATATCATTTTGTCTTTTCGTTTCCTCGGGATAGGTACCAGATTGATCATTCCCGAAGAAGCATTTACAAAATATGTTCATTGACCTGTTACTTTGACTACTTCGTGTACCAAGTCTTAATGTTGTACGGGGATTAATGAACATATATCCAATGAGTGTGTTAACTCCATTTCTATAAATTACAGTCATTTGTAACAAGACTAATTCTAGTTATCACTCGCTATGATAATTAGAGTTTTTTTTAATAAGAATATGTTATTCAGATTCAGTTCTTGAAACTAGATACCGGTATTAGAATTTTACATATATTCATTCACTTAATTACTTAACCTATCCAGCTAGTTTCACGTGTACATTAAGTACTGAGGATAAATGAGGAATTTATAATACGAATTAGGTAAAAAGAAAAAAGCACGGTCCTCACCGGATGCAGAAATTACAACATTTTTCTTTCCATCTCAATATATTTCACAGAGAATTTATGGTCTACCATTATGCTATGGCGCGATGGAGTTTCTTAAATAATTTATCGCTCCCACTCTTTTGTTCATTTATCGACCGGTCGCTAGTACGAGTCTACGATAGGTAGTTCAAGTGGATTCCCAGGAAAATCGATTCCTTAATCAATGAATTAATCGTCTTCACCCGCCTAGTCTTACTTAACCCCTGACCCAGAGTACCGACAACACCAACACCGCTACAGAACACTATAGAAATAAAAACCCCATTCAAGCACAAGAGTATCTCAACTTTTCTCCTGGTATCACGATGGAAACAAAAATTATCTACACACATGCGTCATACGTGCAGCAGGATCATCGTCCTGTTTTCATTATCCAGTACGTGTTAGATGCATTGTACGTTTAACACGTGTGCCAATACACCTTATTCCTTCTTACGGATATAACAGTGGTATCTATTTGTACCTACGTACTCTTACCAGGGCCAAAGTACTTTGCTACACTATATTATTCTCCGTATTAATATCCTGGATTAGAAATCTTATTAAATATCACAGTGGATCGCGTTAAAGAGTTTTCACGAAGAGGTTCGTAATTAACTTTTTCAATTAGCTATCCAAGAGTCCCACAGTCTTCTCATAGCCCACGGGCATATAGATCTAACAATCAACGTAAGAGGATGACGTTAAGGTAAGACGTATAGCAGATTGAGTATTGGCCTCCTCTGGTGGATATAAAGTAAGAGCCACTCCTACTTCGATCAAGAAGGTATAAATCGGAGGATGTAATCAATTGAACTTTTTGCTATGCTGCCTTTGGTGTAACAGTAACAGCTCACCGTGGTAACGGGTCTTTTTTTTATGACGTCACATGTTAGAACATGTGTTAACTGTACTGCGAATATTTTCGGACGTTAGATACAAAATTTATTTCATGTTTGCTAATTCCTGACATCAGTCTCGTAAGACTGAACTTCCGGTTTGGAGGTTAGAGGAATAGGAAAATACGTTATGGAGAAACTCTTAGGTGAGAATCACAGCGAGTAGACGAAGGAGTTAATCGTTTGAAAATTTACTTTTAATTAAGACGTAGACTAAAGTCCTGACAGATCTATAATCATTTATTTTCTTCTTTTTAATGTCTATTTAACTGCTACGGATGCTTCGATTGACCTTAATTGTCGCTTAATGAACTTCGTTATATCAGCGAACAGGATTCTTTTCTGTATCCATACTAACGCCAATTAATCAACGTACCGAATGACAATAACTTTAGTGAAAATCCGTAAATATATTCTAAGCAATTTTAAATGGAATTTAACAGTTCTTTAGTTACTGATAGGGCTTATTACTAAGTATGTATTGTTAAGGCACTTCCGTTCGCTTAACCGGAAATTGCAGGGCTCGAGTGTACATACGATTTTTAAGGTACATACTGGAACGGTAGATACTTGTTCGAACTGGTCATTAAGGTACCAAGTGGAATTTAATGAATTGGGTTCTCATGCCGAGTAAGTGGCATTCGACATATGAGCTAGTTTCGACACTAGTTGTTTCTATTAATCCAGTTGACCTATTTTTTTTCTACTTTATTCCCAGATATTATTACCCTCCTTTTCTTCACTTTCCCTTGATTCTCTTTCTCGTATTATCAACGCAGCCGCTTATTCATCTCATTCTTATTTACAGTCGTGGCTCCTTTGATTCCCATTTGAAGTCCAAAGCGTTGCGGACGAACCCTAAGGCACGCCAACTTCCACGAACGTGGAAATCTCACGGGCGTGATTTACCGTTCCACTTTCTACTGAGGATTTATCGAACGATCTATTGGTCCATGTAATAAATAAGTCGGCCCGGCCTTTGATGAAATCTTTCGCGCTCATATGTAACTATCAGCACTTTTTATACAACAACATACATGAGTTGCCTGTATCATTATAATTTTCAAGATCATTAATTCAGACATCGCTCTTATTGATCCTATTAAGAAATCATCATTGTCTATAATTTCGACGCGTAACAAATCATTTGATTATTTGTACTCGTATAATAAACAAGTTAAATTACGCTCTTACGCTTAATCGTATGATCTGCCTGATATTTACCCGACACAGTTTATATTTCAAATGCGTGATTCGTTTTCGAATAAACAGAAGTCATTTTAATTGCCATAAGGAAAATTAATGACTGTACCACTCTTAAGCCCTATCGTCCATATTCCTCGTTTACTTCAAGGTGGCCACAGTTAAATCTTCATTCTCAGTCGTTTAAACTGTCCACGATGTGCTTCCAACAGCGCGACAGGATTTTCTCGTCTTCTCTTCTCCCTATCTCTATAGCACGCTCTATTCGTACAGCGTCGTGTAAACCAGAGGTTACACCATAAGTCACTGGTTGCACAATGGAGGCCTCAGTGCATTTCCCATGTTTATAAGATAGTCAACTGTATTATACACAGGACTCCCTGCTGACTGCTGCACAGTTTACCTACCAGTTATTCTACCAATTTGCTTACGTAACATCATACCATAGGTATAACCCATAAGGCTACAACTACTAATTCCCAATGCAACGTGTTACATGTCAACGTGTAGTAATATCATAGCCATGTCGAATAAAAGCATCGCGAAATCGTTTTGCCTTTGGAAATAGAAACCGGGGATTTTGAATGAAGTAAATTCGAGCATATAAGCTCGGTAATAATGTTGACGAATAATAACGTACAAAAATCTTCAGGCCGATAATACCCATTGCGGATTCTATACGTCACAGAAATGCCCAGGCTAATATCCGACGATAGGAGCATCTTATAGAAATCTATTTGGAGTCCAAGAAGTCGTTCCGTCATCGAGTCGTAGGTCATCTTCATTATATTGGAATTTTGCTAGCCAGTCCCCGCTGCCGTCTTGTACCATCAGATGTTGCCTGATGGCGTAATGTTCACAATGGTTGTTAACCTCGGTCGAACGTCATGCGACGAATGAAAAATAAAAGTACGAAGTTTGACAGAGAGGATTATTAATAAGGGACTAGGCACGGTGTCGTCGTGCTATCGTCCTTTCGTCCGAGTCATCCTCTACGGGGTCCTTGGACGATGATGAGCTCGGTAATCCCTCCATTGCTTGGATGTCGGCGAAAGTCATTCCGTGTAGAAAAGAGAAAATTCTCTTTTACTTTTAATATAATAGAACTCTTCGTTACCGACCGACCAAATTCTTTGCTACAAATCTTTCGATTTTTCTTTTAAATCCTGTGTCATTCGATGGCTTTTGTCCTGTTGTTGCTGCTTCGCAACTGATGTCCCATCCAAGTAATAACAATTGTGTAAGAAGATGGTGCTTTTCAAATCTGCAAATTTCACGCCTGGATGACGTACCTACCTTAGTAGCCTAAGCTTATAGATGTCCGGGAATACGTTAAAGGCTATGTTAGATGTAGCTATGAGAGTCTAGTGGATGTTTATTTTTTTTGTTCCTCTCTCCTTTCTCCACAGGAGTACGAGGAGGAAGCGATTAAAAATGAATGAGATGACTCTTCTGTCGGTGGTGGCCTTGGGCCATAATTGCAGTTCAAGAACCATTCGACTTTGTGTCCTGTTACCTTTATTACAATCTGTTTGGAAAAGAATGGCGTGGTTGTTTGACCTATGACAATGTCAAGATTTCAT
This sequence comes from Calameuta pallipes, assembly GCA_030142375.1. NCBI lineage: Eukaryota > Metazoa > Arthropoda > Insecta > Hymenoptera > Cephidae > Calameuta > Calameuta pallipes. The sequence goes on from JARQSW010000388.1 coordinate 2,184,954, forward strand.
CGATATCCCTCTTAAGTTTTCGAAAGGATTTCGTAATACGATGCTGTAACTTTGCTGGGAAGATATTTTAGAGAATGAAAATGGACAGATTTATGACGTATTCTTATACGGATATTTTGTATTCCGTGGAAGATTTCGAAGCGGCATACGAGAAAAACAGTCGCACCTCACGATAAGATCGAACGATGGTAAATCTCGGCACGTTTTGCTTTCGTTGCTTTCCACGTGCGTGGTACCAGCTCCACTTTTTCACCTCACCGACATTTCCGTTTCACGTGGAATCAGTATTTCCAATTGAAAATTCTCACCACGATCGGTTCTTATAAGGTGAAGTCAAAATAAGTGTTTCTTCATAGGGATATACTACGAGAATATACAGACAAGATATTGCTATACCTGGACATTATTTTAGTTTGAGTATACATATATGCATAGGTAATTAGATTACTTAGGTAATTATCATCTTAAGATACAAAATCCATTTCGTCTAAACGATTTTGAAAAATTATAATTGAACTGAGTCTATCTATACGGTAATACATAAGCCTGCTAAGAGAATACATCTAAATTCATATCATAAATCATAAAGCTCAATGACCGTAAAAGTACCTACGTTTACCATCCGATTCTCTGCTCACGTGAATATCCTCTCTTCAGTCTTCGTGTTTTGACGTTCAGTTCTCCCGAGTGTTATAAACTCGTGAGGGTCCGACTGCACGTTCCTTCCGATCGGATAAAAAACGTTATGCATTCAAAGCATGTACGCCGACCGCCATATTGGCCATACTCGTAGGCACTTTCGGCATTCGAGTGAATTCCTGAGCGACCGGAATCGTACCCATAGTGAAACTCCCTGTAGCGACGTCAGTCGTATCATAAAAAAAAATCCTACAATATCCTAAAGACCAATTGCATGGTGTAATCACTAAAGTAAAACATATGAAAAATTCATTTCCAGATCCACGTGCTACCCGAGTGGTGCTGATTGTTCGCGGGGTGCAGTCCCTAAGGCCAGGCAATTTATCAATTCCGAAAGATCAGGGCAGGTGAGCAACGTTCTCGAACATACCGGAATGCTGGTTCCCGAGCGTCGGCTTAACAATGCAATTTATCAAAACTCTTTTTCTCCCAAGCATCCACATAGCAATTAACGTGTCCACCGTAGGATATCATATTTTAAAGTTTATGGGATTGGCACGCCCATACAAAATTTGCTAGCCATCTTTTCGATCACTCCTAACAAAAGATTTATTCGCACCTCCGTCCGCACCGTAAAAACTCCTTTTCGATATCGTCCAATCACAATCCATCATTGACTCAGAGCAAGAAACAGTGGCCCCTTGAAGAAACAATCAATTCGAAGGAAAGTCACGAATCATGAAATCAACAAAATCGTGGAAGGGAGTAACAAGATGGCCAATACACAGTAGTCATCAGGGTATGGAGTCAGGAATGGGCGCTGGCTTGGTCGAATGCAATGGCAGCAGCCTTGACTGAACGGTCGTCGAACCCTGGACAGTTCGAATCTTCGACCCCCGTTGTCCAGGTGAAGTACCAACTACGAGCAACCAAGTATCAAGTATCCTTTTAACCGTCCCGGGTAACAATTCTACCTAAAGACGCATATCCACGCACCGAGAGACGTCCCGGAGTCAATTTGGTAAGGATCATCCAGCTAGAGCCCTCCATCCTGAATATGGTGGAGGACACGGCGACATAAACGTACGTAAGCCATCCGCGTGTATCCAAGTGCGCTAATAGCGAACCCCGTAATCTTAACTTTTACTCTTGTGAAAAAAGCTCCATTACTAAGGCGAACAAGAAGCTCCGTGCCACCTGCAGGAAAATAAAGTTATTATTTATGCGACGTACAGCTATTTAATGAGCCGCACGAATGTATCTCAGTAACATCTTGCGAGTATAATATAATTAGCATAACCAGACGCGCGGGAACAGCCAATACCAACTTGTATATACTTCTCATAACTACCCTGGATGCTGTATGAGATTAGAAGTCTAGTTTGATCCACAAAGATTTCAACGATGGACATACACACCCCTTATTAATAAATTGCATCGATAATCGTGTCAATGAATACTGAGATCAATTTTCATAAGTACCTATTATAGGTACCTGCTATCTTCTCTAACGGTTAGAAATCATCTGGATAACAGTACATGTAGTATAGATATATCTATATGTATTTTTTATCTGATTCGTTTTATACTACCGTGTTTTACATATAGGTATAAGGCGTTATTCGAGTGTCCTTAAATGATTCGACAAGACAGGTCCATATTGGTATACATAAAATATCGTAAGAGACTAGTGCCAATAACCTCGTTATCGTTTCTTACCAATTGGTAACGGCCAGTTACCAATAACTGTAACCAGCTGGATCATAGATCATATTCTGTTATGAAACCGGCTCGGGCTAGGATTCTGGACAGGATGTTCCCATGGCAACATTACATATCCTCTTGCATGTTTTTTTTCGTATCGACACCTTTCTTTTGTGACTTTCAACAATATTTTAACCATAAAACTTTTTCTGCCTTCGTCACCGCGTGGAAATCAATGTTAAATTGCACAACGCTCGCCTTCGCAATTTGCCGATACCGTAAACTGGGCTTTACCCGACACGCCTCGTACTTGTACGGTTCTCGTTATACAGGTAGGTTATTTGTGCCATAAGAGAATAGTATATGATACGAGAAGCGTATTACGCATGCTGGTTAAGCATAAATGTCTATGGGTGATCTAAGTAACGCGTTTCTTATGTCAACTGGTGGTGTCGCTGGTTTCTTGTTGAATGATCAAGCGATGATATCCTTTTCGTAATCTTCTGCGATATTCAAATTATAGTATTTAATATAGAAGTTAGAATTTTCATTATATTCATCTTTGGTCACATTCGTGTTTTCCCGTGAAGTTTATCGTGAGTTCCTCGAGTCGCTTCTTTCTCTCCTATAGTTATGTATAGACTAAATAAGTATGGGAAAACGTATGCAATCCGTACGTACTGCTTGCTGCACTACCGTTGCTTCTCTGATGCATGATGCCGCATCGAACGTGTGCACTTGTTGCGGTAGCGGGTTACTGGTCAGTAGTACGCGAGATTTCTAACGAGTAGTTGATGCTGTTGCTGCTGGTTGGTTCTGAGGCTGTTGCTGTAGATCGGGGAATATCTTACAGAGACGAAGGAATTTATTCCGTAGAGAGATATTGCTAGGAGGCTATTATTCCGTTATGGTTGTTTCAATGATCTTGAGACATTATTGTTTTCTTTTTATTGGAACGTAATACACGTATCGATTCTTCTTAATTGGAATTTATTCCCACGGGATCGCACAGTGGGATGATTTAGGTATCGTTAACATTTCTTTTGGGTTTCTTTATTTTGACTTGTTGATCGTCTGGAATTTTATTAAGGGTCTTTCAATTCGAATGATTTGTAGATTAACGTGCTGATTGTTAAAGGTATACATTTTTTTTTATCAATTGTTATCAGAATTATTGAATCTATTTAAAAGAAACGTTAGACCATCGTCTGAACGGTTTTTTATTGTTAGGTTTATTAAAGGAGCATTAGGTCATCGGTACGTGTTCTTTTGGTAACCGCTATTTGGACGTGACCTTAGTGACTGAAAAGGTGAGGTGATCAATGAGAAGATTCTATGGAAGTATCTATGGACGAAATGTTGGATGAATGATTGATTTTTGGAAGATGGAATTAGTTTGGAATATACATATAACAAAGTGTCGATTTCGATTCGAATGTCTAAGACCCAATTGGCGAGATAGGTTATCGCGTAATTTTTAAAATTAATTTTGAAATTTTATATTTGAATTGTTATGGTGCTTTGTTTATTTATAATTTATTTGGTGATTTATATTTCTTGACTGTATTTACTATTGAAATCGTTATCTCAAGGTATATGCCGCCTGCCTAATTTGACGTTCGGCAAATGAACCCTGTCCTGTTGTTACTTCTTATTTTACATAGCCGTCGTCTCTCGTTCTCCCTTGCCACGGTACCACCAACTTAGATTTGCCGATTCAGATAAGAAACACAGCCAAACAGCCAAACGAAAGGTCTAAGCGAAATCACAAGGGCCAGTTTCTTCTTCGTGGCCCGAAGGTTGCCTGGGGTGAGCAACCTTATTTGGCGAGGCGGTCTGCCGACTTACTGACAATCAGCGATAGCTTTAAGCAACACGTAAGACTGCATTTATTCAATATTTGCACAATTTATCACACATCAATATTTTTCAATTGTAATCACAATGAGAATTACAAAATTTTTCAAAAATATACTAATCCGTTAAAAATATTTTAGAATAATTTTTACACAATTAAATATTATAACCATCAATTGCAAAACGAATAATTTATTTAAAAAGAAATATCCCTAATCTTCATTTATTTTCCTCAGTTAAAATATAACTCGATAAATTAATATATTAATTCATCAAAGATTATACGTTCTTTCTAAGAAGTCGTGACAACCGATCCACTACGTTCTCCGGGACGAGACAGAATTACGTGGGCGTCTACGACATCGTCCTCTCTTCAGGATCCCTTTTAGGGTGCGTACACCCCAAGGTGTGCGGAACCTCATGGATCCTAAATCGTGGCGTTCGCATGGTAGATGCTGGAAGGATGCCCGAAGGATCTCGCAGATCGTTAGAGCCATTGTGAAGTGGTCATTGCGCCCACGTTCGCCAGCCTAACCAGTTATCGACTCTCTCTTTAAAGTCTCGCTCGGTAATACATACTTGTCGGTAGCTGGGCAACATATACGTTTGAATATTCGGACAAAGAACAGCCTAACGCGAGACACGTACTTTGGCCCTGGTGTTCAAGTTAAATTTTACACTATCGGATACGGTACTTCGGTACACGTGTGCCGGCATTACGCATACGAGAAAGACTTAAGCGTCTCGTTAGGTTAAGAAATTGTCATATGACAGGCATAGAAAACCGGAAACGTACGTGTCATAGGATTACGGCCATACGTGATGGACATTGAGTATAAACTATATGTATTTTATATTACTGAACCCATTGTCATCCATAATCACTTTCGACTTTGTATAACTTTTTAATTCGGAGGATTTAAATTACCATCAGAATTACCGTCATTGATTCTAATCAATTGTAAAAGATTATGGCATCGCGCTACTATGACTTCTCTCGAATATGTATCTAGTTTCAACTGTAGGAAAGGCTCGAGTCTATCTTATATGGACATGCAAGGTAAGGCAAGCAGTGTAGCACGCGTCGGCATTCTGAAGTGCGGTGTTCTTTTCCGGTCTGCGTGCCTGTTCCGTTACTTAGATGGACTACGTTAAACGTCGTGATTGTGCTAATAGGTCAAATGGTGTACAGGATATTCGGAATGGAACTTATATCCGGAGTATGTAATTCGGCAAGTGTCTACAGTGGATTGACTAATGCAGGAGCAGTTCAATCCTGAATTTTGAACTACGGAGATTAGAGAAACGTTAATTAGTTTATATATAGAATTATTGAATATTTTAGATAAAAATTTTAATTTCTAATAAAATAAGGATTAGGCTGATTCATTTTATAAATCTGAGAGTATCAATGTTCTGGTTAGATAATTTTCACTTATTATCGGATAAGCATTCAAATCAAGTGATCGATGGCTCAAGCTATCGTTCGTCGATCGTTTTGCGGTTTTGGAGCTTTATAAGGAGAGAGTTCTGGCAACTGCGATAATGCGCCAGTGAGCATCTGCACGTACGCGCCTAGTCAGAACCGTTGAAGATCACCGGTCGATTCACTTGGATTGTCGGATTAAAGAATTGATATTTAATAATAATTTTATCTCACGAAAATAATGATCTCGGTACACTTATAAAAATACGATTAAATCCGTATCAATTTCTAGTCATTATATTATAAATTATGCACCCACATTGTCAAGTAATACCAAGTAACAAAATCCCCATATAACATTGAAATAAATGTCACGCGTGTATTCATTGAATATGACTATGCTGGGCACTCTAGAAATCTAGGCATTAAAAAAAAATTCTGTTTCTCTCTGAACAATACCGCCTGATTACTTACACGTAGTTGCACACGATATCCGCGCAATGTGTTCCCAAGAGATATGTTGACTCCCATAACTGTAACCATACACGTTCTAGCCACACGTCATAAGCAGATGTAAGCACGTATTACCCGTAAACCATAGAAAACTTGCGCTATATACGTAATCTTTACATTTGTTCTCCCATGTCATTCTTTAATTCCCCTCGTGCCATCCTCACCATCAAACCACCATACACTTTCCCATGAATAAACATGCTCATAGAGTTACACGACATATAATCCCTGCCCTCCCCCCGATTTTCTCCCCATACAAATTAAACCCAAGGATTTACCGACAATCTATTCGTCCTTGTTACACCGAACAACGAGCAAGCTCACCGAGCATTACCAACCCCTTCATCATCTCGCAGCATCATCCCACAGTATTATTCTCCGGCATATCTCTCCCCCGAGATGAAATTAATCGTGCAGCTTCTTCGCGCATGGCAAGATCCACAAGGTATCCTTAGTTCAGGACACCCAACCGTGAAGGGAGGAGCACCAGGAACAAGTTCGCTTTCCTTGCCAGCTTTCATCTCGAGTGAAACATCCTGTAGGGAGGCTGTAAAAGGTAAACCCGTCGTACCGGCACCGTTCGTGGTCCGCGGGCATTCCAGGCGACGCCAACGTCCACTCTCCCTTCCCCTCTAACTATCTTTCTCTCTCTCAATCTCTTTTCTTTTTCATTCCCTCTTCTTCCTCTTCGATCTTCCTTCACTACGGGTTGGCAATAATGCAACTGTATGCAGTTGCGTTACTACCGCGCTATACGTATCTACCTTACGGGGGTAGCGTATGGCGTACAGTACATATATATAGCGCACGGATGCTGCAAGGCCAGTGCACAGCCGGGAGAGGCTGATTCATTCAATTCCACGGCAGGCTCGGTATACGAGCTACTGCCAACTGATTTTCTAGAACTGCTTAGTATGCATCGGACAACGCGATAGTCCTCATCATCTAACGGGGATTCTGCGCTGGCCTCAGTGCGCGCTCTGACTACCGGCCGGTGCGCTGGGATTCACTACTGCATCTAATATACCCAACTGCTTCTTGGGCTACGCTCTGCGTGATACACTGCGCTGGATTATGTCACGAGTGCTTATACTCTTAGCGGATTTTCTACGGGGCACTTGTAGAACGTGCCTCTGCACACTGGTGTATTGGGTATTACGTGTCTTGCGTAACAGCCCTGATATCAGTCTGACGCGTGGATACGTTGCATGGCTTTCGATGGGTGGAATATGGCGTTTGGATGTGACTTGAGTCTCCATTTTTTTTATTTAACTTTTTTTTATCCCATCGTACAGTACTCGGTGCCCGGCTCAGGGCTTAAGACTTATTTAAGCTCGGTTTATATGCTCGCTCGGCTCAGAGATCGACGCCTATTTGATATTCATAGGGTTATGAAACTGTCGAGCATGTTCAGTATCTTGTGTGCTGTTGCCTTGCTCTTGGTACGAATGCCGTTAGTTTCGTATAAAATGGAATCCTGTGTTACGCTGATATGCTTTGGATTGAGATGGGTATATGTAATGAGTTTTTGAATTTGATATAAAGAATACTGGGTGATACGTATATTGTATATGTATAGATTGATGGGATCATAGATTCTTATGTCTGACGATGTAGCTGGTATATCTACTACGTTTAATAGAGCAAGGGTATTGATGAGCCTTCGCTTAATCTTGTTCCATTCCACGGTCATGAATAAAGAGCGCTCGTTCATCATATGGAGATTATGATAGGAGTTATATTGAATGAAGATGTTACATGTGTGATAGCTCTAAGATTGCGCAGTACGATAGTAGCACTTTGTATACGTACACGAGCCATAATTTACTCTTGTTAAAACTGGTCCATTATAACGTTACTACTTGGGATGATAATTTTTGCAAATATTTTTTCATTCACTTCATTCAGGTTGTTCACGAAAATTTTTCTGAAGATATTCTATGAGGATATTCTATTTACTTTTATTTTTAATTTCTCACGATTAACGATCTGCAGTTTCTCTCAAGGATCATCGAGAGGAATGGAACCCTTTTACGTTGTTCGTGTACTTCATCATAAGTTGCGAGTAACAGTAGCTCTTCACCATATAGAAATACATTGCTTACGTTATAGTCTATTTTCCAAGTTACATCTAGTAAGACCAACTATTATTCACCCTTAAACCCTTTCAGCCTGGATAAGGATGCTGCGCGGGATGCTTCTTCGGAATACGGATCTTTTCAAGTATCCTCGTTTCTTTATGAGGGATTAAGGATCACGAGTTATTTGTCAGCCTGTCAAATTTCATCTGCCCCTCTTATACCCTGACGCCACCAGACGGTAGTAGATGGGTCCAGCATCCGATTGGAGATTATAACAGAATGAATTTTCTAGAATGAAGACATTATCATTCAGCGGAAGATGCTGCCGGGGTGAATCTTATATAAAGCTTACACATCTGTGGTGTAGCGTTACTTACCAGCTCGATGTGGGAATGCGGGACGTGCATTTATATTGTAGCTGGGATGCGAACTCGCTGCTGGGGATACTTTATTTATTCTCCCGTATAGAAGCTGTTCGGTATAGAATTTAATACTTGCATCCTGTCAATATGTCCTCAACGTGAAGATCTTCATTCAGAGATCTTCCGAGATATTTTATAGCTCAAAAGACCATTCAGATATTAATATTGTGTCTACCCCTATAGAGGTAAGTAATGGAGCGATTGAATAGAGCGCTGCGTGACGGGATAAAAGAATTTTTTTTTTTTTGAAAAAATATAATTCAGATAAATTTTTTTTTTCTTTAGTTCGTTTATACGCGTCTTGTATCTACAGCCTACCCTTTTAGCGTACCGTAATTTATATAGTTAGTGTTGGGAAACCAGGGTAAAGAAAGGCGTTCTATTTACTTTGATAACCAGTATTTTATGCGGGTATAATGGTCACACGTGCGTATGGTAATCCAGTTTGTCATTTTGTCGTAAAACAGACACAGCACTGGCTGATGATATCTCGCCCGTATAACAGGCATAGCCCAGATACTCGACAGGAGAAAGTAATAATACATTGAGTTTGATTAACGTAGACGTAAATTCATCACAATTTCATTTTTTCTCCATTTATTTAATAATCCGTTTATAATGTATACACTGTCGTTATAAGCGTGGCAGTGTGATATCGCAGAATGTAGCTTATACGTTATCTGGATCAATGACGTGTTGTGATATAATAATTTGAAAAACAAAAGCAGTCCTATATTATTCATAGGGAAAAATTGTGCTTCTTATGAAACTCAAGTACGATTAGACTTGTGTATCAGGAATTATGATATTTACAAACTGGTTTAATTTATTGTCTGTGAATGATTTAAGGTGTGGACAACTGCGTTTGGATCTAGCAATATATTAAGACAAAATTTCGCATAAACGCGTAAACAGACAACTTTCGCCTATTAAGGCGACCGATGATTTTATATTTGATGAGAAGATTTGGCATTTGATGTTACCCGATTCTTAATTGAGTGAAACGATTTTTTGTTTGCAAAAAGTAATATTCTGTGAACTGCTAAGAGATCGTATCCAACGCTATTTCATGCTATGAAATATCAAACGACAATCTCAGATTTCGAGATCGCTGGATTCGACATAAATTCTAAGGCGGTTAACGGCACAAGGTGGTCGGATTTCCAGTAAACGTACTCCTTTTATATATAATAGAAAACGAAAATCGGTGAAGGGGAAGCTTTCGAATATCCTACGATCGAAATTAAAATCATGGCAATTCCGGGAAATCAAAGTAATATACCGAGGCAAGATCGTGCGAGTGAGATAAAGAAAAGAAGATTGAAATTGCAGTCACAGGTACAGGTGCATCAAAGATCATTATGCCAGTCGTCAGGATCCTTTCGATGGTACCAGGGATAGAATGTTCGATTCCTGGAGTCGGGGGTTGTTGGTTAGGGCTAAAAATGAGGAGTGGGGATTATTTGCATATTAATTTGCATATTAAAATATGCCTTCTCGATCAGTGGAGCAGCATGCGAAATATGATACCTTATTCCGCGCCCGTCGCATTAACGTTGTAAAGGTGAGTTACACGACCGCAAGGCAACCCGACGGCCATGAAATCGTTCACGCATGCCGATCTTGAAATATGCACCCGTGGACCAAGATCGCTAGTACCGATAAGGTTGTCTGGATCAGCTGGAGTATCGATCTATCCTATTTACGTCAAAACCGCGTTTATATGGGACACATCCAATATTAAATTTTAATTGTGTGAAAATCGACGCACCTGTTCGACGATTCCATATACGAGTACGCGAAATAATTTTGCTAGGATTTTTGCGAAATGTAATCATAAAGCCGCAACGACGTTCGGACTGCATTCTGTGTCGTCGGTACAACGTGGGTGGGTCGGAACGGGACGAGCCGCTAAAAATTAGAATTGTAAATGACGTGGTAAGTATGCAAAATCACTTTAAAAGCGACAGCACTTAGTTCTCTCGAAGCCGAGGCCGAAAGTGTAACCCTTTAAGGTGCGTGCACACCGACCAATAAAGATATCACCCGCGTATGTCAATAGAGTGAAAAATAATTTTTGCATTTTTTTCAAGTTTAAATTATTTTCAAAAAAACCATATAGATATCCAATTAGCACGTGTAAGACGCTATCCAAGAAAGTATAGATATGTGCAAGCCATTTAAAAAAGATTAATAAAAAAAAGATATAGAAAGCATATAAGCTTTACAGGTATACAGGTAAGCAGTACAAGTAGGTAATTATATGGGATGACATCACATTTTCATATCTCTCCCTTGAGTTCTCGTCATCGAATCATTAAGTGCAGCCCACACGTCTCATACCATCGGGCACCTTCCTGACGCAAGAGAATGATGTTAGAATTCACCTTAATTAGAATTCGTCATTGTCTGTCACTCCTCATAGTTGCGCAGGCGCATACGAGTTTATCGTATTAATTAAAGTTTACATGTAATCCTAACAATCTCACATCCCGACGATAATCATCAAGAAGGATGATAGACGTGTATTGCTATAGTGACCTTACTCCGATCATCTATAACCTGATATATCGGTACAGGAATAACCATCGGAGCGAATCGATATTTATTTGCATGTTGAATCCATAAAACTATATAAAGTATCGTGCACGTAGTCATCATGCTTTTTTCAAATCTACTGATGAGTGAGTCTCACGATCCAACAGCGGAACCGGAAGTAGACCTGTTTTCCATTTTCCGTGGAATCCTCGTTGCGAGAATCAGTATGTGAGTTAGTTACGTATAAGGAACTTGACTACAGTATATTATAAATATATAGACAAGAGTGTCTATGTTGGCGATGGCAACATACGTGGTAACCATCATGGAAAATTCTTCCCCATAGTTCACGACAATTATCATTATTCAAGCTGTTAATATTAATGGACGTGATACGTGTCTGCTTGTTGGAGAGCAAAAGCTCCGTGGACTTCACTACGTGGAACGTAATTGAATAGTCGCAGCTGTGCGTATAGGACACGGCCTCGTAAAATGTTAACGGCCTACGGCTAACGCGCTAGCCTTAATCGTATTCCATTATTTCACAAAGTCACGGTCAACTGTTCCTTTGGCTTTTTGCACCTTCGCTTTCTGAGTTATGGGGGGATCTAGAAAGTAGGTGGATGTGGAAGACACAAAAGATTAGAAGAGGATGAAAAAATACATTTTTCATGGTGAAATAATTTTTGTTACGGAATCGAATGTCTTTTTTTTTTTTTTTTTTTTGGAGAAAAAGGAGGTTTGTATTTTTCTTTTACTTTTATTTTTTCAAGTATTTTTATGTGGTTTCTGCGCGATAAAGAAGCCGTTTGATCTTTCCTCTTCGGAAGGATCCAATCATCATTTCCAAGAAACGATGTTGTAGAGTGCAGCGAATGTACGTGTTGCTTTACCTTACCGTCATGGGATCCCACCACTTAACGTTATCCCGTGTCACCTCGTTAATTAAGAGCTGTGATTAATCGAGGGATTCTTTTAATTCGCTTCTGTGTTCTCTTTGGTTGATTGCCCGAGTCCGTGGACTTGACGAAAAGGAAAACGAGAGCAAAAATGTTGTTTGGAGAAAAAGTGGTTCACTCACCTTTGCGCTTGATTTACGCCGGCAGTTGTTCTTGCACTTTAGTCCTTTTCATTTATTTTCATTAAGAAATTGGAAATTGATTGTATATGTATATATATGTGTGTGTATATGTATATATATATATATATATATATGTATATATTTGTTTGTTATTTATTATACAGCTCCGCGCTAATATACACAACGTACAAATATTACAGGTTTCATTGAGTTCGGAAATCAATCTGTTAGGATGGACATTACAAGAGGTTACTCTTTTTTTTTCATCGATCGTTATCACGATTTATTATCTTTCGATAATATCAAAGTCTCTTATCAGGATCCTCGCAAAAATTATTGCAAGTCCCAGTGGGATAATCACAATGCTAGCACCATAATCATAAATGACGCGCGTCGCACGTTCTTCCGCCTGAGGCCGGATGGGAATGCGTGAAATTTACGTCATTTATATTTTACCATATCGATCATATCGAAACTGAGTACTTTTGGAAGATGCAGTACCAAGTAGAAAGTACTTAGGCCGCGTTGTATTTGTATATAAAAATTGTCAAAATCCTAATTCAGCATACAGTATTATAAATGCCTTCCTCATCCTCGGTGCTACCGGAAATGTCGGAAAATTCTGAACGGGTTGACAACTTTACATAACCTCTATCCATTTCTCTGATAGAAGATCTTTTAATAGGAGGCGGCGGCTTTTCTTCGTTTGAACCTTGCAAATGGCTTCCAGTGGGTTCGCAAATTTCTGCGTAAATATCCTCCATCCTGGGTGGCGGAGTCGGTGGTAATGGCGTAAGACTGTCCCTGACCTTAGAGTACGGAGGATCAAGATCAGGTTGTGATTGAATCTCAAGGACGCTGGTGGATATAGATCTCTGAACTTGATGTCTTGATGATGATATTATTGGAACAAGAGAGTTCGCGTCTGACTCTAGACTCGCGTATCTTTCCGGTGTTCTCATGCCGAGTTCCGGTCTCACAGCGAATGTGAAAGACGCTGACTTCTTTGCTGGGTTCCTGCTTCTTCCGCCTTGTGCTATCCTCGATATCCGGTCGAGGAAACCGTTCCCTGTACTGTTGGCGGTTCGTGTGTTGCTACGATCTCGGATTGTTGTTTTTTTTATATGCTCCAGTCCTTCCTTCAGACTCTGGAGGATGGGCTTCGCTTCCGGTTTCGTTTTGATCTCCTTCAGATGGAGTTCCTTTAGTTGGGAACTGGTTGACGTTGGCTTTGGTGGGGCTACCCTGGGTTCAGTTGCTCTCTGGTCCAAAGCCCTTCTGTAATACAAAGCGTAGTAACACTTTTCAGGATGAGATCAGATAACGCAAAATATCCAATAGATCATAATCAGCTGTTGAATTGAAAGGAATTGAGGATTCTTAATTAATAATTTAATAGTTTTAATCTAAGTACCTGCATGCTGATAATAGTCGTTGCATCTTAGGTGACGCCAGTAATCTAGCTTCGGACGGACATCCTAATCTAGCCCTTTTTACTCTAGGAGCAGTTGGTCCGGTTGCTACCAATTCTAAAAGTTCAGGAATCGTTGACCCTGGTAAAGGTCGCTCAGGGACCAATGGCACAGCACAACCCAATACAATGGGTCCTCTCGTTGCACCTTCCAATTGCATCAAACCACTATAGTCTCTTGGCAATGGTATAGGTAACGGTCCAGCAACGAGTCGAACCTGTTAAAAATATTGAGAAAACACATTTTGAGCTTTTCAAAAATCATCCGTAAACATGCTGATTCAGTTTACGATCATTAAATTAATTACTATGGCATATTTGATCGTGATGGATTTATTATAAACAGGTTATTTTACCCTAAGGGGAAGATCTCTCCTAGCGAGTTGATGCACTCTGTAAAGTACTGCGTCACTTCCTGTATCAAGACTTCCGCTCTGGCAAGTCGCGTAGAATTCACCTCGTGCCGAAAGCGGTGCAAAAAGTTCATGACCATGGGAATCAAGGCACTGAGCGTACTGATCTCTCTCGGATGACCTGGAGCTTTTACCCTCGGGCATGCTCCCGATAACACCAGATACACTAGTAGATACGGGAGATCTTCTGGTATCTTGAAAGACCGCGGCAAGCCGTAGTACCTCACCAGCCTTGACCGTAGTTTTCGTATAATGCGCACGTAGATTTCCATTCTCTATTGCAAAAAAAATAAGAAACATTGTTTTGCCCTATGCAAAAAAGTACCGTCAAACGCTGCAGTCCAGAGATTGAAATAAAATACAACTTAAATTTTTGAGTTTAAGTATCATAAAATGATATTCTCTGTCGTACAAATGAGTTTCATGAAATAATAATGAAGTATGGTGAATACGACGACGTAGCTTACAAAAGCTGTTGTAATATCGATACATAGATGGTAAACCTTGTGCACGTGCAGAAAACGTAGAAATCGCATATACGAGGACCGATTGCACTGGTGTAATGGTATAACGTTATATCGTAAGAACCCCATGGCTTTCACCGGACCGCGTGCCTATTACGTTACGTGCACAACTCGCCTACGTTTAAATGCACGAACGACACTCTACTCTGGGTTACATTAACAGACACATTGACATTCGTGTCACGGCCAGTCGCTGCACCCAAGAAAATAATCTCCCTTACGGCCTCTATCTATGTGCATTGTTGGGTCTATGGCTATAAGCATATAGTTATGTATATACGTATACAGTGCGTCTGTCGCGTCTACGTCGGCATCTCTTGATCGTCGTTAACGGTCTTTCACGTCATCGTCCTTGTACACTTCGTCAACGTCATCCCTGCGATCTATCCGTCGTTCTCTATTCGTTGCGAAGGTTCAGAAATACCGCGACGAATGGGTATAGAATTTCTATGGCGAATTTTCGCATACGCGTCGCGAGCAATAATTCAGCCCTAAGGACTAGTTACTACGAGAGAAGAAACATTTTTGGAAAAGAAAGGCAGAAGCAGAGCCCATTAATTTTATTGATATTTTTTATGGTAAATTTTCAGGATTGCTTTGGCAAGCAGATAAGACACAGTAAAGACGATCGAGATATTATGATCCAATGTAAGTTTATCCTTTGAGCGAAGTGTGTCTAGTTTAGTACTTAAAGTTTCGTTTTACGAGGCTTAATCGCAAAAGCGGCGACACGTATACGGCCGGTGCTCCACGCCATAAACACTGTCGGCAAGAGGTAAAACTCGTCGCGGAAAGTCACTGAAAAGTCTGAATACCGAGGAGCGTTCGCGTTCGCGTTAATTGCCTTTTGCGCGAATCGTGTTTTGCCGTGCGTCACGATGCGTGCTGTGCAGCAGTTCTCTCTCCCTGATGATGACGGTCTACTTCGGCCGTTACGCCGCTCTAGCTTCCCGTGGGAAAACATGGACTGTGATGGAGAAGTTTCGCGTGGAAACGGTATTCCCTGATATCTCTGCGGGTGCGGCCTAATGCGCATCCCGTTTTGCAAAAATTACCTAAGCCTCTTATTCTATACGTCTTAAGATCTTCCTGTCCCAGATATCAAGTATTCTCAAAATCTTTTCTGCTAATAATTTTCATTTCCCATGCGATCATCAAAACTTACCCATTTTCGAGTGAGTCAGTGTATAGGCACGTAATGGTTTTGCCAGTAGAAACGCAGGCACGCCAGCTCTGACCAAGGCACCTATTCTTCTATAGACTCTGGCACTTCCTGTACCGCTATTGCTGGATACCACCGAGAACCAACCTGAAAATTGATTAAAGTAGGTAATTAAGGTGAACGAATTGACGTTTTCATTAAACATTTCGAAACTCTTATTTTCCTTTCCTCGGGAAGAACCAGGAGTTCCTTCTTTCTTGTATGGATGTATGCGTGTCAGAGAAGGTGCACTGTCATTCCGTGTCTAGTCTGGTAAGGCTGTTTGTTAACGTCCGGACTTCGGTTCCACGAAGGACGTGACAAACGTTACCGTTACCACGTGGAGTGGAACGTGCTCTAATTCAGGTACTTTCCAATTTAGGAAAATTCACTACTGGTAAAACGTGCTTCGTTTCGTGATCATTAACTATACTCACGGATCCTAATAATTGATCAGACTCGACCGTTTTAGGAAGTCAGTGCTACGTACTTCTGTACCAATCATGTCCGCCCAATGGATTACATAAAATTCATTTAATTGATTATCAACCAAATAACCTGTCCTATAATTCATTTACCCGTCATAATAATTCGTCGAATTTAACATGGTTAAAATATATCCAGATGATTCCTTGCATACGTTAATGTTATTACACTACCAGGAAACGTAAATGTCAAATTGAAGAAACCTACTTACGGTTCAATACATAATGCCATATGTACCGAAAATCTTGGATGGCATTAATTTTAAGTTACCGATCGTAAAGGGGTTTTCGTGCGGTGGTACTGGTCGTGGCAATAAGTTAAATTAATAATTTATAACCGATCCAAGAAGCGGAGGGCCTTTACGTACGCAGATAATCGCCGGATAATTTACAGTCGAATGTAAACATCCGTTTCTTGTCGTCGCTATTTACAAGGCGAGGCGTATAACTTGCCAGAGCGATTAGCAAGCCGCTCGCAGTTTACACGGTATCTCCGCCATCTTGGATTGATTTACAACGAGGACTAACGCGCGCTCTCGATGATACTTTTATTGGGCGATGAGAAATTTATTGGGAATCTAGCGGCGTACAAGGCATCACAATGTAATCTTATACTGTGGGACCGCCCGAAGGGAATCTCCATAGGGGTGGATCCCTTTGAGATCCGCATAGGTACGATCGACTTCTAGCCGGTTTTTATTTTCTTACAACTTTCAATTTTTAAAAATTTTTTATTACATTATTCTTTGTATTGCTCCATCACAACTTTTCCTTTTTTTTTTCATCGAAACTGAATTTTAAGTGCTTTGTTGTATATGTATGTTATATTTATTGCGTTATGTTTCCTCTAATAATTCTCATCGGTAATAATCTCGGCAATGCGTTCTTAATTAAGACATTCTAATGGTAAATATAACGAGAGCGAAGTAAAAAAATATTATAGAACGGGCACACCACTTAACCTTTATTGCCTGGCGATAACTGTCTGACATAATTAAGACAAGTTTCCGAATACTTAAAAGTGCTTATTATGTGTTACCTGCTAAATCGATAATACAGGTACTGGTCAAAAATGCGTACAATCGGTACCGACTCGCATTGGGTCGAAATTAGCGTTGAGATTAAAGAAACCAAAAGAAAAAGAAATGAGTATACTAAAGTCGTTTATGTAATTCTCAAAGTATACACTTCGCAGCCCGTTAGTAAATCACGGTAAAAAGTTGTTGGCGAGAAAGGGCATAAAAAAGAGTGACTATAGCGAAGACGAAAAAAGAGAATAGAGGCAATTCTCACACACAAACCTCTTCAGAGAATTTTCTGATGTCCTCGGACAACCCCGTTATGAAGTTCGCATTAAACTGCCTATGAATTAGAGACAGTTTATTTTTTTATTTTTACAAAAAATTCCATCTTTTTCAATGGTTTACTTTATTAGCTAGTTATTATATATAATGACGATGTCATTCGCCGTACTAGCAGTTACCTTCTGTTTTTTTTTCACTTTTCTTATATTATTAAACCCACCTTCGGTTCATGTCGTGATCTTAAGGTTACACGTGGGTAAGAGATATTGATCCTTTCTTGAGTCATCGATCGCTCATCCACGGTCCGGTAACGGTAACCGGTAAACGATCATCAGTGTACGGAGATGACTCTGACGAAGGACGACAGCGAAATATTTAGACAAGGGGTTGTCTCATTGATCAACAAAAGACAAAAGTTTCTATTGGCTAATGCGCAGTTGGTGGAATGGGTATTATTTATTGAAGATCAATAGATCAAATCGATTACTCAATCACAGTGCTATTGCAATTGTTAGAACAATCGCGAATGGTGCGTATATGGTCCTGCCTTGAAATTCAATGATGGATCATTCAAAGGTGGTAAGAAGAATAGACGAGGATCTAGCCAATCGACGTTTATGAATATACTCATATACATATTGTATAATAATTAAACTCACACAATGCCAGGGATCTAGGTTATTAAGAACCAGCTTGTTCAAGCTACTGCAATGGTCTTGCCAATCGCTTGAGCAAGGCGTGCCCACAATTGGTGACTCGTGTCGATTACAGCAACAATATCCGGTAGTCATCCGCCGTCTGATTTTGACGCCATAATGAAATAATAATCATTAAATAAAATTACGCTATTTACCTGGTAGTTGGTATTCATGTCGCTGGTACATGAGTACATCGTTAGGTACGTTTAAGCCGGATCCACAATAATGGCCGAGTCATTCTTTAACACCTTGCAAAATAATTTTTCGATTGATTTCACTGACTGTCGGATGGTCTAAAGTGTCAGGGCTGCGCCAGTCGATGGTAACTATTTGTGCGTTGCATCATTTCTCAAGACCATCCTCAGGTACATATTTAATCATCATAACTGATCTTGCTTTTGAATAGGCAATGATGCTTTTGCCGTAGGATGATTATTATCGAAAAGGACAGTTACGACTCTTCTTAATGTAATGGCGCTGGGTATATACGAGGATCTTCTAAGATCATCTAATTAAGAGCGATCCTTAGATGGGTGATTAATGTCAGAAGACTCGACTATTATTTCCACGTAAATAGCGTAATAAGATCGCGCTGTAATTTACGTTCGATGTTACGTATAGGAGGTAGGTACATATCCGACTGTTGGATGTGCATTTGTACCTATTGCCAGGATAAATAAAGGGTATAGTAATTCATATTATTCCGTTATAAAGAAGATCCTCGTCCCTGATAGTCCTAGGAGATATTCCTTTTGTACGAGTGCCCAAGCCGATTTAATTATACTCGATAAGGGAGGTGGAAGGCAAACATCCCTTAAATAAAAATAATATCCATCCGAGTTACGTTGTTATTTATGGGGAACCAGTCCGAGTCGTGAGATACTCCAGACACTTCATGATTCAGTTCAACCCGTTACTCAACCATGAAAAAATGAATCCAACGCCAGGATCAGGATCGGAATCAGGACTGGGATATAATCTCGATAAGAGCACCGCGTGTATTCTATGATATACATTAATGCATCAGCATGGGGTTTGTGCTGTTACAGTTAGCAGTACTGTTCGTCATTAATATGCGATTAACTCGGATTTTTATGTACCCAAGATCACGACTGGACCAGAGTCTGTGATCGGGAAAGAATATGAAAAAATATTATTTCAATGGTCAGCTATGAAAATTTGAAACCAAATGATTCTTTGCTATACACATTTTCTGTCATTATAGCAACATTATTTTTATTCTTTACCGATTTCACCGATCCAAATGCTTATCTCTGCTGGCGAATCTCATACAGGTCATAACTACCAATCAGAATGAATAAGCTATTGGGGAATTTCGAAAAGAGATTTGGCACGATTTCATTCCGAGGAGCGTATAAGGAATTTTTTTGAGCACGTATGTTATTCGTTTCTCTTGTTTAGGCCATTGCGTAACACGAGCTAGTTATGCTAAATTCGTTACCTGGTTGAAAGTACCGGTAATCATTAGTTCGGTCCACTACCAAATACCTCGGTTCAGATCATACGGATCATTCATGTCATCTCGGAGGTCAGAGCAAGTTGGCAGTAAGAGTGAATTCCTCAGGTGGCTTTCACGTTATGCAATAACTAACTATACCTCTCGTTATTATGTGTAAGCGTATAAGTACCACAGCAGCATTCACCTTCATATAATATCGAATATACTGGACTGTAGATGGAGGTATAAGAAATAATGGGTGTTGAAAAAAGAAAATTGATAAAAATAATCCTAACAATATTTTACTGCAAAATTAATCGTATTACGTATATTTCATTGAAGCAGTCGTTAATTTTCTATTATTAGAAAATCAGTATATGCATAGAATTATGAAATGAGAACCAATGGCGCTTAAGGGTGAATTCTCAATAAATAATCGACACACTCTCCTGACCTTTCTCCTTCTTCATAAAATCTTATTCTTATTCGAATTCTTCCTATATAAATGCTACGTGTCAACCTGAAAGGCAATCGTGCCAATCCCTGACCAGCATTCAGTATAACGTTGCGTAAGGCAGCCCATTTTCATTATGGCTCTCCTGCCTTCCATCTGTCCGGATAGTCTCGAGACCCCAACACTCCGATGCCACCGTGCCAATTTTATATGCAAAATCCATGCGAAAAGTGAGGATCACAATAAATAATGATCGTCTGCAAATTATACAGCAGCATCTCATTTTTATTTCATCCCGCGTATCCACCTCGGGCCACCTATCGTTATATACACGCGCGAATTGCGAACCACGCCTTTAAGAAAGGAGAAGCCGCCGCGATTCCTGTCGCAAATTGATTTTAAAAGACAGACAGCTCGTTAAGGATTTCGAAGGATCCGAATGATCGAAATTAGCCTTTGATTCGCTAAAAGATTACAATGCTTGTCCTATTTGACAACTGCCTTCCACTATCGTAATTTTTATCGTATTAGTTGACACGTGTGTTCCTTTCCATAAGGTAAGTAGAATATACCATCAGCGTGTCCCATTAGTTCCGCTGAAATATTTAAAACTGTTGTCCGAATTATGCTGGATACCTCATTTCTTGGCCATTACTTGGATCTCACGCAGGAAGATCGGGAAAGGCTATACGGTTCGTCGATCCTGAAGCGTCATCATAAAATCATTTTTTTTTCACGACCGATGTTGACTTATTCTCATGAGTCCAAAGAAACGGTCCCGTTTCTTTGGCCTAACGACAAGTAGCGTCGTTGACAAAGAAAATAAGCGTAACTATAAAGTTTCACTACGGATACCGTAAGGAAGTGAATGAAAAAAAAATCTTTGCATTTCCTGCAAAAGTAATAATTCCATAATAAATAACATATATATCAACCGTAAATTTCACTCTGAAAAATAATGACATTCTTAAGGCTTCTCGTAAACCGACGAACACTAAAATGAAATAAATTCCGAAATCCCCATCAAAACGGAGATGCGAACGATCCATAAACCAACAAAGAATACAGTGGCGTAAAATTGATTACACGATACCCCTATAACCAAGTAAGTATTGAGGTATGCAAGTAAGCAAGCAGAAGAAGTAAAAGCAAGCAAGGAAATTGAAACAAACGATCCGTGCAAATGGTGCACGTAATGTACCGTTTATAAAGAAAACGAAAAGAGCTTCAGGAAATTCAACGAATTTGCACAGCTAAAGAGAAATACGCATCGAGGAAACTCATTATGCAAATAATAGGTGCGATCCAGGAGAAATCATCGTTAAATGAGAATCTTTGACGAACCTAACGACAATACGATTCGCATGGCACAAAGGTGCGCCATTAGAAAAACATGACTAGTCCTCGGGTGGAAGAGCCCCATGTGATCAAAGTAGCGTGGGTGTTTCACTCTGGCTGACAGGACTCCACGCACGTGATTGCATAACGCATGAGTGTGCTACGCGTATGACGTAATTAGAATCGCGTGCATGAATTTCCACGTACAAGCAGCTTCCTAGTTAACCTATCAACCCTGAGAGCCAGGGGGTTAGGGTGACGAGGTGCTCGAAGAGGGAAGTGGGTGGGGATGAGAATAAGAGAAGAGGAATGCAAGAACAATAAAGAGGCGTGCGTAACGAGATGCATTTGCAAGACATTGTCGAGTCCTCGGTAGTTCACGGTGTGGGCGTACCATAATAAGTTGCCTGATGACGTCTCAGGTACACGGAAGATGAAGCTACTCCGAGTGTACATATAGTAACGGTAGCAAGCAATGCCTACTGTACTACTAATCACAGTATGTCTCGCGTGTAAATATATCTTCGAAGTTACTAGCTACAAGGGTGCGCAAGATATTTAACATAGGGAATTTTCGTCTTGGTTACCTTGGCATTCTGGTCTGGATACCGGTTAAAAGAACTATGGGCAGTGAGCATTGATCACGATTCCAAGAAGATTCACATGTGTATGAACGAGTATACGTCTGGATCTGATCTTCGACCCACTGCATTAACTCCTGCATTCCCCATGCAAATAGTAGACGTACCTACCCGAGCATTACTTGCATCGAGAAATCCTCTGGTAACTTCTGTGTAGTCAATTTTTATATAAGATTTTCTTCGTAGGCCTCGCGCATCTTTTTGTACGATGAGAGATCAAAGACACGAGCATTAACTCTGAATCCTTTACGGCAATCTAGAATTTCTTGCTTACATCTGCGTGTGTGTGTGTGTGTGTGCGCGCGCGCGCGTGTATATATGTATATACATATAAATATATGTATAGCATAGATAATCAATAATAATTAATACGTTATTCCATACTCATCGTCATAGGCATTGTAATAGTAGAGTACGAGAGCATGAGCCGGGAGCACGTTGATTTTTATCTAACCGATCATCCAGCCGACAAACGAATGAGCCGAATACTTTCTCCTTTCCAACCTGAGGAGTTCCGACCTTGTCCGTAGTCAGCCTCCTGGCCTCCTGCTACGCCACTTTCAATTTCTTCCGGGTAAACTAATATTACCCGTAGCCTTACGTCTTACGTGCGTTGTGCTTTACTACTGTAACACTTATAACGGAGTTTCGAATGTCGATCTTACGAATTCGCGCGATGAAGCGTGTCGACCGTGAAAGTTACGAAGCCATTGATTGCTCTTATACCAGACGATAGAAAATGAGAGGAAAGTTTAAGCTGATGGAAAGAACGCTGTTATATTCCTGGCAGATCGTATATATTCCACTATTGAAATGCACGAGTGATTTTAGTACTATAATGGATACCTGTAGGAGTACCGGAGGTATGTCTATGTTGGATGCTGGTACCACGTGGTTAATATAATAATGGGAACCGATGTGAGTATGCGAGACTAATCGATTCGGAGATGGATGCAAAAGCAAGGCGAAGTGCAGGGATTTTTCAAAGTTCATTGGAAACGTCAAAGCTCAGTTGATGGATATCAGCCTATGGCGACATTGTTCGTGCGTAACTTGCTGGCACTTTATTCGCTTTCTAAGGAATTCGCCTGCAGCAGCGACACTCTGCGCCGTGAAGCGACTATATCTACTGTGCAGTGCTTCAGTATTCAGAATCCTCGTGACCAGTCTAGTCGGGAGGTAGAGAATTGTACTGGTTGCTTGCTAAGGCGATATCAGCTTCGATGACCTTGCGATGATCCTGCTACTTGGTACAAGAGGATCCTGGATGGTAAAGCCTGTTAAAAAGAAGTATCCTAATGCAACGTCTAAATCGTAACATTTCTTTGAGGATGAGCAACGGAATGATCCAGAGTCTAGAATAAGTTGTCTGATTTTATACATTTTATACAATTGGTGCAAAGTCCTGGACGTAGGAGTTGTTCACGTTTCATTCTACAGAACTTTCATGGGCTCAGGATGCATCACTGTATATGGTGATACGTCTTTGGCATAAATTCTACTGACGGCTATAATCTGTAAATGTGGAAGGATAATTACTATCAGTCTTTAATGAGCAGTTATGACTGTACCTTGTCACTCCAAGGCATACATGTACTTCTGATATGTACATGTACTTTACTCAGCAGGGATACAGGGTAGCGACAAGCTTGAGGTAGAGATAAAAGTCGATCGCCTCGAGCCAATTACTAGTAGCATGATAGGATAGGGTATCCCACCTATGAGAAATCAGAAACTCGTAACGAATTGTAGCCTGTAATTAACATAACGCACAACGAGAGATACAACCTCAATTACGTTGAACCATCGAGATACCCACCTTCCTGCTATTACCTAACAAATGCTCTCAATACTCCTGAGCCATTGGACCTAGACATTTTTGTTTGCCCCGAAGGTATCGGACGCTTTCGAATAGCAAAGTTGATCTGTCCGACGAAAAAATTCTTAATTCACGAACAGATTAATGAAACTTCGCACCGAGTAATGTCTTTGAAATGG
The DNA here is from genome assembly GCA_030142375.1 of Calameuta pallipes. NCBI lineage: Eukaryota > Metazoa > Arthropoda > Insecta > Hymenoptera > Cephidae > Calameuta > Calameuta pallipes. Next base: position 2,209,201 of record JARQSW010000388.1, read on the forward strand.
ATTAAAGGAATGCGAGCGGCTGTCGTGGAATTAGTTAAGTTTCAAAATTCCTTAACAATGACAATTTATATCACTTTTATCAATATTTCTTGATTACTTATATATACTGCTATGGAAGTTTTACATATATATATATATGTATATACATTATACATATGGATATATAAACGTAAAAGGAATAACCTCCTAGGTGGATGGGTTAAACAGCGCGTTTAACCTTTACAAAGATTTCAGGCTGTATTCCGCACATCGAGGCGTCTTGCGGAATGGTCTAACATTACTTTGCGTGGTCATAATAGTGGAAGTATACGGCAGGAGCAAAACCGGAAACGATTAGTCAGATTACGTGATCAGAGCACCGTTGGTCTCAGCACAGCCCGTAAGTGTGCTACGTGCTACCGGTAGGTAGGTAGCTGGCCAGTTCTAGCGTTGTAGAGTTAAGGTTTTGATTGCGTTAAGCCAGTATTACACGTGTTCTCGCAAGTACGCCTATGCAACTGGATCTCATGCCATAGAATCCTGGAGAGAAATCGTGATGAGTGGGTTCTGGAAGACGATCTTCCAGGAAGCGATAGCTCGGCCGTTGCTAATTTCGCCACTACCCTCCACTTTCAAGGAATCGTAAAGCTAATCGAGGCCTTCAAAGAATTCGCAATTTCGGTTCTGCAGAGTTCGGCGCCCAAATACCAAGATGTCCGGATGACCAGATGATCATCATTGTTTACTAATTTTATGGCGTAGAGACTCGCGAAAGTTTCTATCTCTGAAATAGCAACGGCAATCTGTGAGGAGTCAGAGATACTCTTGAAGTCTCGGCATCCCGGAGCATAAGTTAACATAAACACGCAGCATTATCGTTACGCCAAGGCGCTGTTAAACGCGAGATCCTCAACCGTGAGTTTTATGCGCATAACTGTTGAAGTGCACGCCCGTACAGGATGGAGGCTGCACGTCACGTCGTAACGTGTATTACTACTATACTCTGCCTGGTTCACGGCTATATAGGTACGTCATGCAATCTTAAGATTCTCCGATAAAATATGAGAATCGAATGGTTCTTAAATTATTATAACACAGATATTTATCGAGACGGGGATACGAATTTTAAGGCGTAAATAAATAAATATGAACCATCAGATATTAAACGGGGATAATGGTAAAAGGGGTCACTCGGTTCTTAAGAGAGACTCTCGGGTAAAATTAATTCCTCAAGCAATGTCCGAAAGAGCACATTTAATTCCGCAAGAAATTTCCACAACTTGGACTTCATGGCTGTTAAGCAGCTGTGGCTTAATATCGCTGTGTGTCAAGGTGACTCTTGATTCGTGATCTGGTAAAACGACGAAAAGATGAAGACAGAGAATAATTTGCACTATGCAAATCGTTCGGATGATATACAGATATTGTCATGACGACACATTCTGTTTTAGCACGAATTCACGTGTAAAAAAATCACTACACTTTAATGGATGAAATTATTAAATCACCCTGACAATTTTTGGTCACGCATTCGATCTACATACTCATATATGCTGTAGGGTGATTTGAGGAAATACTAAAAAAATTTTGAAATTTTCATAAAATAAGTTAAAAAAATATAACTAACGGGTTATTAACAAAGAAAAACTATCCATGGTGGTTTTGTTATATGGTAGAAGCAGCCGACCTTCGGTATTTTGCGTGACGGACAAACCCATAACGACACGTCACGCGTTCTTAAATCCAAAGACAATAGACACGCGCACGCGCCCAGGAATACCATAGGTGCGAAGTAATTTCTTGGTAAATTGTTTTAGCGGTCCGTTACCTAGCTTAGTAGCGAGATAATCACGCCGGACATTTTCGTAATTAACACAACGGCCAGTGGGTTAACAGTAAATTAACATATTGAAACCCTTGAATATTCATGTGACGGCTAAAGGAAAGTGGTCGTTACGTATAAAAGAGCGTTTAGCTTGTAGTAGAATTTCTGTTCTCACGTGAGATCAACCTTGGGATGATCCCGTGAAGCATCTTACGTATACATAATACAGGCGAGCATAAATATCTCGCGAATATCGGTAGATAGTCGGGATCCAGAGAAGGCGACGGGTTAAATGACTTTCTTAATTAAATTACTATCCCACATAGTTAGATGGTGCACGCAGATATCCATACACTAAAGCCGATTAATTCACTCGGTAAGTGCAGCTTTCAAAACTAGTCCATATTCCTTCTTAATGCACAAGACACTGGGTTAGAAACGCGTTAACGCACTGCTGTAATGGGATACTCATTGGATAAGAAGATACACTCCTAGTTATATATTGGTAATGCAATGAGGATTGAGCATAGAATATAATAAATAAATTCACGGGGTCCCATCGTCGGCCTGGGGTGATTTCAATGATCAGCAAGAACCAGCATCCTCGCGGCTTGGTACCACGACGCAGCAGTCGTAGGCGCGCATAAATATCTATAAATATGGCGCGGGCAGATCTACGTAAGGTTGCATATTAAATTACTTTCTTAAGCAGCTCGGCTGGCATATCGAGTCAGCGCGTTGATTAAATGCATCCAGTCGAGTACGTACAATAAGAGGTCTCTTATGGGGGCCTCTGTGATGTTCATGGGTGTTCACGGACACTGTTCACTCCGGCGGGCAATGGTGGTCGCTGTAAACCCGATGCTAATTATTCTAGTCCGTGTGAGCAATTTGTCGGCTACGGGAACGTATATTTAATACCGTAGAGCTTCTGGCCCCCTGGGTATTTACATCTGTGGCGAATACGCATCGGAACTCTGGATACCACGGGTTGCGAGAGAGATACCATAGGATTATAGTGCTTGAACCGACTTCTATTAGATACCCCCTGAGGTTATGGGGTATCCTATTCGCGGGATCGAAAAAGCGAGCAACGTGATAGGAAGATTCCCCTCGAATCCACAATGTCTACGTATGCCCTTATTGGGATAAATTTTTTAAATGTTTCTTCAAAATTCCTTAGAATCTTTTAACTCTGTCGAAATGCGATCCAACTAATATCTACTTGCAGGACGAGACAAAATTTTTTCTTCTATGCTCCATATATGCCGTACAGTATGTTGTTGCTCTTGTGGCAAGTATCTAACGTTTCCATGGTAATACACGTGATAAAACATCCAAGAAGCGGGAATGGCTTCTTGTCGTTACACAATCTAGCCGCACCTTCGATGTTCGACATAATAATTCATTTACCAAACGCTGAATAACTCGATGTTACTATGGCGTGCATATGCTCCGTCGATGCATGTATGTACATATCAGTGGTGTGTGGTAAGCCGAAGAAAAAGTGACGCCGGTATACATACCGATAACGTTAGTCGCAATTCGAAACCGGTCGGGCGTTACCATGACGTCGAGATCGGTTTTCGTGGTAGAAACGTGTAGAGATAGTAAATAAAGTATTAATCAGAAAAGAAATACCTCGGTCAAAATAAACGAGAAAAAACGTCAAACCGATATCGATCAAGTATCCTTGATAAATGGATCGAACGTTTGTCTATGAAAAAATAAGATTCGCGAAGGAGCAAATCAATTATTAAAAGCATCGTCACTCAGACTCTTGAGAATAATTCAAGAGGAAGAAAAGAACATCATGATATATGCATTCGAAGACGAAGGTTACTTATTTATAGGGCTTCTAACTGGAACGATCTTGAATACACGTGACGTCGAGATCAGTGGAATCAAATGGAGAGAGATAGAGAGACAGAGAGAAAAAGAAAGAGAGTGAGAGAGACAAAAGCAGATATCGAAGATTAAGCTTAATTATTCTACCAAGCATAATAAGAAAGAACGCCATCTCGAGTCTCGTGGTGTATATGAAGAAAAGAAAGAAAAAAAAAGCTGCCGCCTTCGAGACTTCGATAACTGGAGACTCGAATGCCTCGATACTGCAAAAGCAAGATAGCCTCCATGCTACGACCTTCGCTAGATCGATCCACGTTCTACGACTCGTTGATGCTCGCTACATGCCAGGAATAGCTTGCCATCTAGCAAGCCAAGTCGTAACTGAGAATGATGACACGTTGGGGATCGTATGAGCTCACAGCTGTAAGACGTAAAGAGTGTGGTAAGGTGTGTGTATATATATATATGAGAGATTGAGAATATGGCCGATAGAGTCTGCACCGAGGGTGTCTTGGTACTTGGAGGCAAAGTGGGCGAAATAGCGATCGGGTAGCTATGGAATAAGGAGATATCGTTAGTTCGTCTCTCGTCTTAGTAAGGACTTGGATGGAACTAGAGAGTCTATTCCACGACCCGCCTCAACCTGACTACGACCGATCGTAAACTCGACTCTCGCGCAACTCGTCGAGGCTGAACTTTCGATTTCGCGGTCCGGCACTCGCGCCTTCTCCAGTTCGTTTCTCTTTCTATAGATGTTCCTTCGCCTTAGAACTCTTCTCCCTTTATTCTTATTCTTCCTCCTCCTCCTCCTCCTCCTCTTACTCCTCGCTGGCGCGCTCATAAGATTTATGCAAATCTGGACAAGCGCGCCAGAACGCTCTCCTGTGCACGCGGCTTAGGCTTTGTGCCCTCTTGCGCACTTCGCCCGGCTGCGCTCTGAAATACGTACTGCCACGTATTTCTGGCTGTAAATCACAGGGTTATGCATTGATGGTAGCGCGGGTTCACTTCCGCCCGACAACGCTCAACATTTCAGCATTATTTTCACCCACGAGCGAACCCGAGAGAGATTCCTTCCTTAAGTCGCTCTTTTGACTTGGACGTAAAAGCGCTATTATACGTGTACAGGCAGCTTCTCGTTTTATTGGCAAGACTTATGTATGCGTGGGACAAATTTTATTATATATCGTTTTACCGTTTTTTTTATCATTCGGGTAAATGCTCGAGTGTCGGAACCTGTATACCGGGTAGGATCATTCCATGTACCATTATTACAGTTCTAGAAAATAAATTTAAGGGAATCTTGGTGTCTTGTACATCCCTTCACACGATGACGAGTTTTAACCGCGCTTTAACAGGGTATCTCAACAGCCGCTATAAAGATAGGCTTTTTACAAGGAGCCCAGGTCCGAGCATATAAACTTAGCCCCCAGCGCACCTGATAGACAACTCCAAGGCTAGGTGTAGTGATAATGCGCGCAACGTGCAAGAACCGGGTTGACGCTGGAGGGGATGCTGAAGAAGAAACCGAAGAAAGATCCATTATTGTTTACGAGTAGGCAACTAGGAAACAGGAGAGTTCCTGGCAGACACAACAATCTGCAGTGTCTGTCAGTGTGGAAATGTAAACATAAAAAAAAGAATAAATACTGGTATCACATATAGCCGAGCATGCCAATCCTCTGAATTCCTTATGACCTCATCCATACACGGTAGCAATAAGATTTCGTTACTCTTATCGGATTCGATATTAAATTTCAAAGTTTCGTCATTATCAAATCAATGTTATCTCAACCTATACGGCTTGATAGCTGTAATGCCTATATAATTTACAATTCACTCCTTTTCACTTACAGCTATCATAAGGTTATGCTAATACGATTTGTATTTTATCTCTAACCATATGTCACTGACCACCTACCACTGACCAGACTGAATAATAGACAGGCGACCTCGCGATTGTTACACTGGGGTACCTCAAGGTATCCATACCGATACACGTGTAGATACTCGTGTTACTGTAAAGGTATTTAAATATACCGACAGTGAGACAATATTATATTATAATTCACAACACGCTCTCGTGGTGTTACCTCATGCTTTCCTACAACTATTTATAGACGCTTGGGCGTAGTTTAGTCACTGCTTAAGACACAAGACACAATCGTGTCTGTAAATGATTCCAATTGATTGGTTCGAATAAATATTTCTTCTTAAAGCAACACTCGTTAATTTTAATCTGGTACATGCAACTTTTAATAGCAATTGTCTTTCGCTCTGGTTAAAATTGTCGTAAATAATATCTTTGCTCAACCAGTCGTTGAGAATTCTAGTGTAAATTGGCGCCACGAGTGGGCGAGACAATTGAATACATAAACGAGCACGGGGACGCATTATCAGTTTTGGAATACTCGATTTGTTCTCATTAACATTTTTATTGAGTACAGCTTCCTTTAGGAGATTTCGCAAGATTTCATCCCCACGCGTAAGTTTCTCGAAGGCCTTACAATAGCTATTAACAAGGCACTCTTCATTGTTCAAACCTCCGTTACCACCCACAATCATCTGTTACTTTCGTTATGTGGAATTGACTTATATCAACCGGTGCGCCTGCTATATCATTACTGTAAAGTTAACATAGTGAAGTTTATCTAGTACGAAGGTGACTGGCAATGTAGTAATGCGTTAGAAAAACTAGTTAACAGCTGTCATTAATGTATTAACTACCGTAGATAGAGCGATGAATATTTTAACCTAGCGTGAAGTTATAAAAAAAGGACATACTAGTATATGCATGGTTAAGAAAAAGTTACAAAGTAATAGAATCTCATCTTGCATTTTGAAACTATTACGAATCGATTCGGTACTCATTTGGTCCATCGGCACCCTTCGTGATAAAATGATCTCCATTGGATGCTGAGTAACTGTACCTACCTACCAGCAGCAGGCAAGCCGCAGGCGGGACAGTTACAGATGAATGGGGCTAGTCCCCCTGGTCTTGTAAAAACAAAAGAGAAGAAGAGAAGAAGAAAACCTCATACCGTAGAAGGACTATTTATTAACGGTTCATTTTGCGACCAATCGGCTGCCAGACACTTAACGTTATGCAATCAGCCGCTATTTCGCCGGCGATCGAATGGTTTGATAAGATTGGCCGAGTCGATCGATCATCGCGATCAAGGTGGTATTTTGATGTACGGGTATCATCATTGATCAATTTGACAATATCGATTCTATTCAGTTGGACACTGTTGAATCATCATCGGAATCACAGTACTGTTGAGCTATTCATTGTGAATGGTAATTTCAATCTGAAGCTCTGAATAACTATCATTCCTTTGATTCTCTGATTGCTAATATTTTAATATAACTTTTAATTAAATCTTAGTCATTTAAATATTTTTATATATTCACTCACCAGGATAACCTTCGGGGATGACTATTTCCGGTCCAACTTTGACGTCGTGCCGATAACGATGCATCAATAGGGTTGCTGTTACTCTGAGTGATCTTTGTTGCTGCTTATACAGGAGAATCGGTCTTCCACCAGCACCCTCTACTCTCACTACCCTTGGTAAGGAGAATCTGTCCAGAAATTCACGTAGGGGTACGAATCCACCCCCGGAACCGGCAGCTTCGGCTGTGGCTTCACGAGAACTTGGCAAAGAGTCATCACCGGTTCCTGTTGCTTCGCCGCTCGACAGAGTTGAGAATTCACCGCTCGATGACATGATGACTTGGGACTCTTTGGGTACTCGAGGGGGTCTTTATCGATTGGCACAGATCCGTGAACCGGTCGCGTACGATTCACATTCTCGTCGCGCGAACCAGCGAGTTCCCCAAAACTCGATTTCACTCGAGGCCTTTCCTTTTCAACCCTGAAAACACGTTTTACGACGTGACATAATAATCACCGAGTTTGACTCTGACATTCTTTTCACCTGATAAGAATTTCCTTTTTCTTACTCTTTACACTCAGATAAGCATTTTACACACGGAAGATTCACCGTTTCCGTGGTTTTAAAGATTCTCAAGGTTTTCTTCCCAAAATCTACTACGTCAACGTACCTTGAACCTAGCTTTGAATTACGTTTCTCTCTTAAAAAAAAAGAAGTCGAATGCTTAAGTAAAATCGTTATTTCATAAAGACATCGGCCTTGAGTGTCGTTGACCGAGACAGAAAAAGGTTTTAAGATTTACAATTTTTTTTAGTTCTATTAACGGATACTAAAATTTGATGATTACGATAAATACAAAATGAATGAATAATAAATTATTTGTCATAGCGTTGCTTTTTTTTTATACAGTTTTAGCACCTCGGGGTTTCGTACGATCTTACAGTGTGCACGTGCAGGAAATTCCATATCGGTTTAACAAATGCACTAGTATTCAGCAGCACGGATGCAATTCTACCGGGTGACTTGCACCTATAATACCTCGCAGTCGCGCCTTTATCGTACGACACGGATGTTGCATACGAATGACGAAAATTAATATTCCACATATGTAAGTTATGATGCGTGGCATGTGTAGGGGACGCCGCGTATTATCTACGCTCTTAGCCATGAATACTCATGAGAAGAAAATGCATCGGGGAACAAATTTCTTTGCAAGAGCTACCGGTATTCTCACCTTGCGCACTCACTTGCAACGGACTGCAACGCGGTGCAGTGTTCAAAAAATCATTAGAAGTCTCCTAGAAATTACATGCGGCAATATTAGCATAGGAGCCTTGACAGATTTCTACAAGTCTTGTAACGCGTAACACCTATTAGTTTGCAGTTACTGATGATTAAATACTTTTGCAAATTTTGTATAATCAACTGTAATACCGAGCAAGAATTTCTGACTAACAAATCTCTGACTTCAAGAAATATTTATTGCAAATTTTCTACGAAACTACAATAGCGTCATATTTATATACCAAATACAGAAACAACTATAGGATATATTTATCTGTGTAGATTTTCTATGGTGTTCCTATAGAGCTTACAAGCTTTCCTGTTTGTAGTCCACACCGTGACAATTCTATTGTTCCTTCAGAATATTTTTTTAGTTTTCAAAATTTTGTATGCAACCCTCGATACTTTCAATCTTTATTTTGTATTCTGGTCAACGTTATCCCAGCATCAATGTATACGATGTTCCTTTCAATATATGTATACGCATACTTGCGCACTAATTTTTTTTCCCGTATACTTCGTCATTCGTTAGCTCGGTAACTATACGTCAAGGTTATCGTCTTCATGGAATTACGATTTCACTCCTGAGAGAACATCTTTTCAGACTTGTTTCTCGTCCTGGTCCATAAAGGCTCTGATGTAAAATTCCTCAGCTATTTGTATTAGCAGTATTCAGCTGTATCAGGGCGTTCAGCATAGCCAGTTTTTTTACGTCTCCGAGAAAAATAAATGTCAAAAACTTGTATGGAATAGGATGGGATTTTTGTATTACAACTTCATTTATCCTGCAAGACACGTGTACTCATGTTTTACATATGTAAATACATAAGTTAAGTATATACCGGTTAAGGGTTAAATCCCACAAGTCCTTTTCATTCTGTCGAGTGGTATACAATTAATCATTGCTTGCTCGAGTAATTTAAAGCTCAAGATCTTACGGCGCTTCACTTCAATCGCGAATTATAATTTGCTACTATTAATCATCCCTTGAGTCAGCTGATTGGATAGAGTGCTGATTCAATGTCCCTAGCCATGTTAACGATAATGTGACCATGCTTTGTAGTATTCTAAAAGTTTTCTTTTTTAATTAATTTTCTCACTTTACATATACAATATACAATTATATATTAAATTTTACTGTGCTCAAATCACTGAATATATTTTTGTTTAAATGTGGCGAGTAATTGTGAAGCAGCGACGTGGGCCAAGGTGTAAAAATATAATAGTAGTAGTAGAAATCCATTAGTTTTTCGAGTCTGGTGTAAAACCGCAAGTGAGCGTGACTAATTTGCATGACTGTCTTTATATATTTTTAAGAAAATCCAAAGAGTGACGCAAGAGAGTCACCATTGTTAAATTAATAAAAATTACCATTGTTCACGCTATTAAATTTCTGAATTGGCATTCAAATTTTTCAATGACAACTTAAATACTTCGATTCATTGAATTCGAATTAATCGACGCATGGTAATATTTATCCATCAACGTAGAGACTTACAATTTTATAATTTCATCCAAGAGGTTCTCGTTTGTTTCCCTTTTTCTTTTTAATTAAAACTTAAAAAGCACCAAATATCATTAGTCTTCTTTTCAATCTAATCGCTGTATCCTTCGACGTGTAAAAACCAGGACATTTTCCGAATCGAAATCATTCGAGTAAACTTCTTTATTTGATTATGGTCCTTTGTTATTAACACCAAAATTTTTCCCACGTGCGATACCACGATCGATCACGATCTTAACGCGGTCTTACGGGTTCTGGAAAGCGCCACGGAAAACCGAGCGCGACAGGCGTCTCGACGCTCCGAACGAGATCGTGCGACTGAGCGTACAAACTGCAGGGACGCGCGTCTACGTCGACCTCTCCCACTTCTCAACTGAAACCAAGTATATTACACATTCTCCATACTTGACAGGATCGCCAGATCTTTAACTTTTAATTACTCTTATTGACCCTTTATAAAAATAAAAGATAATTCATACTATCTTAAATATCAAATTAAACCAAGCATCCTTTCCTTCTTCCGTGTCACATCGTATCGCTACCTAGATACAAAATCATCTAAAATTTTATCTTTTATTATTTAACTAAGCATTTAACATTCCTCGTTCTATATTCTACCCTAGGTAACACGTCAATAGTCACAGATTCTTCGCTTTCGCTGAATCCTCCTTTCTCCTGATTTTATTCACCATCCACAGCTGATCCTTTCTCTTACGTATACTCCTCCTTAGTTCGGTTTTTCCCACGGAATGGTGCAATCAAACGAAAGGAGTAAAATGGATGGCAAACTAGTTGGTGAGTTCGTCGAAATGCCAGTACCGCCATTTTTCCTAGTAACGCAACCTTGATCGGTAACGATTAGTACGAGGAACTTATAGACAAACCAGTAGAATTCGTCGTGAGCTCGCTTGGCACTACTTGGCACGCGTTACGGCAAATTTGTCCAAGTATATTGCTCAAGAGTTTTCCATCGCGATTATTATATATACCGTGGTCTTGTGCATGGAGTAGGACACTTATGGTCCGTATCAACCATATGTTGGATGCTGCGGCATATGCCGCGCTACTTTCTGCGGATAGTCTCGACCGGCTAGATCAGCGCGAGGATCTCATCTTAGTATCCGTTGTTTAGATGGAAAAGTGGAAAATACGTTGGTTCGACCCAGACTGATAAATAATATAATATTTTATTATTTACATAGTGTGAAATGTTGCAACAATACAGAAATATTCTTAAAATTGTCTTAAAGTTTTACTAGTTAATTTTACTATCAGATAGGCAGGTACTGTACTTTCACATTCCTCAGGTCTAAGCGGCATCCAATAATTAGGCTGGAACGTGAGAATATTAATGTCTGTCTTCAGGTTATGTTGCACGAGTGTCATTGTCTCCGTAATTGTACCTCTTAGAGTGATTATTAACGGGGATGATGATTACGACGAAGAACCCTGCGCCATTGTACTAGGATCTTGTCGTTTCGTTACCTTGTGCCAGGTCAGGGATCAATGCGTCTCGTTTCGGTTTCGCGTTAATCACTCCTGCATTTCTACACTTTCTTATTTAGCAAGTTTAATTGCCGTGAAATGGATATCACCACTAGTTCCATATGTCATCTCATTGATTCGTTACAAGAGATCTTTATATCGGCCAATTTCATCAAACGACACAACTGTTGACGGTTGGCAGGACATACCTGGATATATATATGACATTAAGTGACCTAGAATTTTTGATGCAATTATCATAAATTTTACAAGTTAATAAAGTGGCTTGCGAATGAGGACAATTCGTCATTGAGAACAGAAATGGCTCATGCATAATTTGTAATCTAAACATTTTATTACGGAAATTAACTTTTTATTGTAGTGAATAATTAGATGAATTTTTTAAATAGTTTTTTAACGACGCTATTAATTTTTGTTCGTTCCTAAGAGACAGTCAAGTCTATTGATTCTATACGGAAGTATCCTCCAGATTGGCAGGCACTCTGACCTTCCATAGGTCATCGGCTTTACTCTTGAGACAGGCTTGTATGCGTACAGTATGGCTCCTGGTTAAGTCAAGAATAAGAGGAAGAGGTTAGAATGAGTCCTTCGTGTGTGAAATACAAGAGTGGAAGAACACAACGTCACGGAAACTAGTAAAACGGTTCCATCATCATCATCATCATCTTCCGCGTACATGCGTCGTCATTAGACCACTGTATAATCATTAATTATTACAAATGATACACTATTTGCCCTATCGATATACTATTATATATATTACGCGGAGAAATTTCCACGTAAGCACATACCGTTCCAAGGTAATGTATATAGATATACCGTATTATCCCCACGTGCAAATACAGAAACGTCTCTTTCTTATTTTACGATTTTGTTCGACAACAGTTATGACAGAAGCAGTAATATTGCCGTTAAGTAATAATTGTGTGTATTAATTGCAACTAAAAACTCTTTATTTCCATCCAACCTACGCTTACAGCAATAGAAGATATTTTTTTTCTTTACTAGCAATGCACATCGATCCAACGGCGCGCATTTGTAGTCACGCAAAATCGTCAGTCCGAGTTTCCTTTATCCAGATTGCTGTACAAGGGTTAAAAATGTTCCTTGGCAAAAAGAAGAAAACCACCTCGTACCCATCGTTAGCACATGGCTGTTGTTCAATAACTAAAAAACTTAACTCCTTGAACAAGCAAAGTACCTGCACCCTTACCAACCTGAGAATACTGTTTACCCGCATTCCACGCATTCTCGCATTACTTAAATCCTCGAGTCTTCGCCGTCACAAAAAAAGTTCTTCACTCATGGCCAACTTACGTTAGCCAGTCTGTTAACTGCAAGAAACCAAAAAAGCATTAACGATCACGGTTTCCCATCGACGGGTCAATCCGTCATATATAAAAAGTATTAATTTCCATTTGGAATGTGCTTACATCACACATTAAAGAGTACACAGAGCCATACAGATATCTTAGATGCAACAGAGTTAACCAGTAAACTGCAGTACTGCAGCAACAGCAGCAACAACAGTGCATGAGCTAATACGAGGCCGAGCGAATGCACACAAGACACTGGCATACATAAAACATTGCTACCAACGCAGTAGGGCTGACAATGCCGCATCTCATAAAATCTCGTCCCGCGAAACGGCATTTCGCAACGACACAGTAGCGAACCTGCCGGCAATTTCGCTTTCGTTTGCAATATAACCCGGCAACTGGCGCTGTGTGTCTTGGCTGCCCGAAGTTGAGAATGGAGACAAGCCACATGCACGAAACACATATACATATATCACTTGTATACGTATTACTATACCTATCGCGTATGTCACATTGCTTGGAAAGTTACGAGCCGCTCGTTTTAAAGTGCCAAAGCCTACACGCACAGTGCACTTTTTAAAGGCACCTCTTATACATGTATGCAATTGTTATATGTATGTATATACATATGTACACATATTATATACGCTACGTGTAGCATGTAGAGTGCTGCTTGAGCTCTCTGCCGCCTCTCTTGTGCTTCCTTTTATTTTTACTTAATATTATTCTCTCGCCATCCCTTTCTCCCCTTTTCTCTTGCATGATTGAGATCCGAACTCGCGACCTCGTGCCCACTTAACCCGCGGGGATGCGAATATGAGAGAATACGCTCATGAAGTGGGTGTACACGTCAGGCATGAAGTGGAAGATCTATCGTACGTGAAGCTCGATCGATCTTCGTGAGATTTCTTAGCAAATATTCATTCTGTATGTATAACGTGTGCGAACATGAGACCTAAGACGTATAAGATGATTTTTCATCTTCGAATATTTATCAGATTTATGTCATCTGCTCGGGGCGTATGATGAATAATAAAAATTATTATTTTTTATCTGCTACAAGATACGAATAAACTTATTCATAAGAGACACGGGTACCCGTTGATGGTTTCGTTTTACAAGAAGCTGTGACTCGGTTTGGTCCATGCTAAGGTACTTGTCAAAATTTTAATATACTTTTTTGTTCAAGTACCAATATGGAAGTGTAATTTACCGTCTCGTGTAATTGTCTTCGTTTTTGGTCCCCTCTATGCCTGATCTTTCTTTTTTTTTTCTTGATTCTTTTCTCTTTACCGTATATACATACCACCATGAGAATATTAGTCGACGTTAAAATACGAGAGTCACCTTGCTCCTCTTATACGTTCATAAATATTAAACTCTCCATTTCGCTGGGACGTGTTCAAGCGATCTTGGGTTCAATATTGTTGAGCAATCGATGATGCATCCAGCACACATCTCGTATGCATCTGACCATGCATGTCCATATGTGCCTCGACCACACGCACTTTGTCCGTCCTTAATCGTTTATCATTTTAAAATGAGGCTTTATTCGAAACGAAAATCTCATGCCAATAATTTCATAAGATTAGCGAAATTTCATCTTGACATGGATTATCAAAAGTTACAATATTATTATTTATTACAATAATTAAATAATTAATCAACAGTCATTTTATTCTCGTAACCTAACCTAACCTATCGTCTATCGACGATGCTGCACTCTATGTCAGGCCTGTGCTACCACGTTGTCATAGCATCGATCGACAATTACATGCCCGCTGACACCCTTGTAATAGAATGTCTATGTTCCGCGTGCCCGGCGTGTCTCGTAACTAGAAGACCGTGCAATCAGTTTCTGATCGACGGGATATGCACGCACATATGACTACACGCGTAGAACGTATATAGACAGGAGCGTGAGTACGTGCGGACATACCGAATTATGCGTATCCGTGTCAGGGGAGTCGTTAATTTATAGTAATTCCGTGTGCCGCAAGACAAGACGTAAAAATTTTGATGGAATTTTAAAATTATTAAGACAGACTTAAATTATTGTTATTTTATTTTGAAACAATAGGTGGTTTACTCGATTCGATATGTCGCTTAACTATATGGGCATATTTTATAGGTCAGAACGAATTTATTATAGGGCACTTATTAACGTTATCAGGAAATCGATACCAAGGGTTGACAAGCTCTGTATTTAGCACTTTATGAATTTACTGTTAGGCTTGCGTGTCATGTTATTAATAAAGATTGTTATTATTATTATAAACCAATCATATGGAATCGGTTGGGCTCTTCCGCGTGCATGAACATTTGACACACGTTACTTCTGGTTATCTTTAGTGAACACGTGGGGTATGCCTCGTTACTATAATACCTTAGATACTAATTATCTCTTCTATTAACCCCTGTGCCACGTGAAGCATTGAACGATGCACTTGTAGTGTTCCGTGCGAATCTTTATGGCATAACGTATCACGAGTAAGGATAGTGGAGAATACGAGATAAAAAATGATAAGGAAATATCTCATGATCGTCAATATAAGAAAACCGAATTTACTTTGGAAAGTTTATCTTATGCTATTACGTAGAATTTTAATTTAGCATGAAATTACGTATCGGCCCGTCTTCCACGTATGTGAAATCATTGGAATTCGACGCTATACGTGGAATTGAAAATTTGCCGTTACATCGTGATTAAGAAGAAATGAATGCCAAAATGCGTGACTTCTTTTTAAAGACTGAGTATCAGCAGTTCGCAAAAGTACTTGGTATAATCAAATAGTGACTATAACTCTCGAACGCCGTTACGCCAGTCTATGATGTAATAATAGCTTATGACAGTAAACCCAGATTACTATTACAGATACCGGGGCAAAAAACCAACAAGTTACAATATACATAACTACGTTTATCTACATATTTGGCTACGCAAAGATAGAAACTCTTGGCACTCTTGGGTTCATTGAACCCATTTTACTGTGTCCAGTATGGGGTAAGTAAAAAAAAGAGAGCAAAAAGAATAATCGCTTTAAAGGGTAACGTCCTTAGTCAGGATACGTTGTGCTTTTGATTAATTACAAGCACCCGAGACAAGAACGAAGGATCTAAGGATAATTAACGTTAATTTTATCCCCATTGTCCCAAAGTCAATTTTGTATTGTTTACGAAATTTTTTTTTTTTTTTTAAATTACGTTTCAGCATATTTATTGTCTTCGTATAATGGTGTATATGAGGTGTATGAATTATGAGCGCTTATAACAGTGGATGTTCGTGGAATTTAGTATACATATAGTTAATGTTAATTCAAATTGAATAAAATTTCACCTTATAATCTAACCCAACCTAACCTAACTTTCTCCGGCTTAACGTGCACCATTATTATAATTGTCAAGTTTACGTAGCGAGATCGTACGTTTTAACGCATCGTAAGCATCGTTATAACCTCACTTCCGGACTTTTTTCTGAATCAATTCAAAACATGTTGCGGAAAACCGTATTAACATCGATTAACGGTAGCATATGGACGCATAAAGGAAATTACCAAGAGGTTATGAATTTCCTCTTGATACAGCACCAACTCATTTCAAATCCATTAAAATAATCCAACCAGGAAATCCCTGCCAGTAAATTCCCGAGTTATATACGTCTAATCGACACAGATGATTTTCACAGTTTAACGATAAACAGTTCCATTCTGACTTTTAAATAAATTCCGACACACGCGAATCACTCGACCGTTACAAATGGGGACTAAAGGAAAATAAACTTCTTATGTAAATATCTACACGCGACCTATGCACTGCGTCCAGTAATTCCATAGTGCAATCGCACTGCTTTGCTTTCTCCGGCAGATTTAAGACGACGCGCGTTACGTTTCCTCAGGACGCTAAACTTTCTTTACAAAAACTTTTAAACATCCTGATTACGTCGACAGACCGTAAACAATTGAATTCGTCGCGCCGAAGTCTTTATAAAGACATCAGAAAAGTACCTATGTAATATATACATATATATACATATATACAGAAAGAAATAATTCGTCATTCATTCGGAGATTGAAAATGATGATACGTAAAATTTCAGATTTACGTTGCGACAAATCCTAGACACGTTTCGAGTAAACTTTTAAGGAAAAGGTAGGAGAGAGAGACAAGAGAAAGTAAAAGATTAAACAGGCAAAGAACGAAGATGTGAAATAATTGCGTCGTGATTGGCCATTCGGATCTTACAGGATTGAGCGGTTTCTTTTGATGGCTAGTGAAAGACATCCGGAGTCTGTTCATTGAATATCGGATGCTGTATGGACCTATCTTCTCTTTATCGATTCTGAATTAGTAAATATTCTAACCTTACACGTGTGAGTGTTTCTCCTATCGAGGTTGGGTGAGGCTTTTAAATCCTCAACGACGAGGCTTAAATCAATCACTGTAATTAACGCGCTCTTTGTACCGCTAGACTGGAGATTAGAATGTTCTTGCTGCTTGCTTCGGTGCAACACTCTACAGTATGTGCAATCTAACTATAGTTATTATTATTCACAATTAATTTCCACAGTCGTTGAGCTCTCGATTCCTTGTATTCATTTATAGCAACTGTTTTGTTGAATTTAATTAACTTTTGAGGTAGAGCAATAGGGGGTGTGTTTCCAAAATCTTACTCTTTAACGCGTGTCGGTAAACAGAGACGGAACTATACTATAGTGTACAAGAGTAGGTTTCGATAAACGTCCTAGGATGTAAAATTAAAATATGCTTTCTGCTATATCCAACTATAGCTATATCCAACTAATAACCAATATCACTATATTGGTTATTAGTTGCGGCTTAGATATTGACCCTTTTCAGGAAACGGAAAATCTCATCTCGTCCAATGGCACTTTATTGTCTTTTGGCATAACTGTAATTCACCGTCCATTCTCTGGATGCATAAACCGTAACGGTGCTTGACAAGCCTATCACATTGCACGCCTATTTGCCATTCTCGTTACACGCATCACAATGGTGATGCAGTGATATCTATCATTACGCACCGCGAAAGTTGAACTACGAGGTGAAATACAGTAGGGATTATTAGGGACTTACACGTGTATATATAAGTATACTAACAATAAGTCATATTAAAGCTATATTCATATGTATATTTAACATTAGATCGCTAAACGTAGCATTAATCAACATAAACGTTGACAACAATAGAAGATTATCGAGTATGATTAAAGCATGTCGGATGACATAACCAACTTCGTTACAAAGTACAATCTTAAATGATTATTGAATATCCTTTGTTTGCAATTACTCATAAGATTAAGAAACCCTTAAAACTGTCCAGTAGAAATCCTATATTGGGAATGAAAATCCTGAATAGGATTTCCAGGACGTGGTTTGGTCTATAGCTGGAAATGAGTTTCCATAGCCAGAAAGTGAGTTCTTTATCTGTGATTTAGTGACCTTCTCCATATATTCTTGCACGAGTACGTACGTGTACATGGTCTTGAACGGCACTAGTTGTTCGGCTTCGCAAAACAAGTGGTCTAGCCAGTCGAGCAAATTACCCACACTTATTCCCATAGGAGGTAAGACGTCTTCATCTGGCCACAGGCCGATCCAGTCTACGGTCCTTGGTCCTGACTCTATGGTGTCCCGTTGCAAATGATTTTTCTCCCCTCACGCTCGATCGACGATCGATAATTATCGTCGGCTCCATGGTCGGCCGCAAGACTCTATCTCCCGAGGATCTTCTTAACGGCTTTGATTTTTTTTTTAACGTCCACTAAGGAAAGTCGTTCGCTATTGGTACCCTTATGGTGCACCATGCTTATTTCAAGTAAAACCATAACCCTTTTATAGATCCATCCTGAAAGTGGATCGATCATGGCACTTGAGGATTTTACGGATCGACGTTTGACTCCTATCATCATAGTAGGCATGATACATAATGACTGAACACACGTCTCCAAGGTATAGCTAGATATAGATGAATGGGATAAGTATCTAGTAAAAATAAAAAAATTTATCTAGACAGATGAAACGGTACCAGCTTTTGTGCGTTGCAGAAACGATACCTATACTGAAGTTATCTAATACTCGGAACTTCTAGTCCATTCGTATGCTCGAAGCTAAGGGATGATCAGACGCGATATCTACGTACGTAGATGCGTACCTGGCAGCGTCACGCTGCTGCACGGTAGATCATTAGAAATCAATAAAAATGATAATGGTCCCGGCCGAAAAATAAAAAGGGCCTATCCGTAATTGGATTGCTCCTCGTGCATGACCTTTATTGTAATTTATCTCCGGGACGGGTACTTAGATATCTGTAGCATCATGGCATCTGCACATGCCAACGTGATACATCATGACTCGCGGGCACCCATGCTACGTACTCTGTGTTCCAATCGTGCAAGGTAATTCGTTCGGTCAAGTTCACGTGTCCGACTACGACACCTGTATTTACCCAGTACCACTCTGTACATAAAATTATTTTTACCCTCCACCTAATCCCACACACGTCCAGCTTATCAACATCAGCAAATATTTTCGCATGCAAAGAACCGTTAGTAGGAATTACAAAAAAATTAAGAATACTCTCCAGGAATTCCATTGATTGAACAGCATTGACTCAAGTTCAGTTAACTTTTTACCAGTGCAAAAAACTTGCGTCCAGTACCGTGTGTCGAGATTTCTAACCATAGTTTCAGTCTCCTATAAACCGACCCACCCTGCCCCCCCCCCCTCCGTAAATGGAACATGGGGTTCCATAGCGTAAAGGTCACCAACCGTACAAGCCTGGATGGCTATGATGCCTAGGTCGTTGTCAGAGCGGTTGTTACCCAAGCTAAGTGGTCTGTCGTTACCCTGGCTAAGTGCTCTATATTCTGCATGTAGTTTCTTCGAACAAGATAATACTCGATACAGGTAACAACAAGGTAACAATTTAAGGCATGGTTCAGGCATGCCACTTACCTTAGTCACTGTCCCACGTCGTTAGGTATGGCAAACTGCATCCATTGGACACTCTTCGTTTCGATCGATTTCAATCATATTGACCAAATAGGTTTTCAGGAGTATCTTGAACAGCTGCGAATAGTTAAAAAATTCTACAACGAACGATAAGAGCATTGTTGACTGAGACGTGTACCTAGAAATGACATTTGCTATCATGGAAAAATAACCCAAAGTAATTAGATAGCCGATTGTTCTGAAAATTACATAATGGTTGCAAGTTCAGCATACAATTGAGAGTAATGCTAATGCGCCAGCGTGTGAATTTACTATGATTCGTTTAAAATGTAAAATGAAATTAGGTCAACTGTCATTAACCCAGGACGTGAATTATAGTGAAGATGATTATCGTCCCCGTTTACTACCCTGGCAGTTCCAAAGATGCACCGTTGCACCTTCAGGACTCCTGCATCCCGATGGTCAGTATCGCACGAGAAACTAGAGATGCACCGATGTAATAAGTATGACGTGAGTGAGGAGATCCATGGAGACACTGGAAGCATAGGTCCAGGGCCAGAGGCCATCACGTTCCTCTCATTATGCTCCTCGCTCTTCGAAATCCTAACTGTACAATGCATTCACCCCGCCCAAGGGCCACCGGTCGAGTATGTAAGAACGTAGTTGGCTATTTCGTTGCATCTGCTATGGGTATCTATATAGGTGTTCTATAGGTTCGCACAAGACTGGTATATACATATATACATATATACATATATGTATATATATATATATATATATGCCAGGAGCAAAAGAGTCAGAGCCTGGCCCCGGGTTACTCTCTCCGTCGTAGGTACGTGTACCAGAGCACGAGAGCGCCAGGTACCTACCTACTTGAGGTATAAGGTACCCACATAGAGAAGGATAGGTACCTGATAATGTACAACTATACTGAATAGTATATGTAGGATCGTGCATAGATCTTGTAGTATATGCACTGTAGTACCTGTATATATGGCTCTCGACGACGAGACACGATGATCCACGAATGCTGGATGCATCCTAAGCTAAGTACACAAGCCAGAGGTCTTTTCCTAGAATGCAAGGCTGATTAAGAGCCGATAATGCCCGCAAGGTTGCCTGGATAGGACGAGAGTCACGCCATTTTGAAAGGTGCCATCGACCTGACTTACCTGTACGCCTGGTGCATTACAGTGCACACTGTGGTATCTGCTACTGAATACTGGACTTTTAGTTCTTTGAAATAAGTGCATATAATATTTCTTTTTGTTAATTCCAGACGATAACTCACTGCCTGTTTATTCCTGGTACCTTGCACCGGTATACATGACTTCTGTACGGCAAGCGATGTTGGGACTCACTTGGCCAAGTTCAAAGCCTGCTGACCGTGGTTCTAATAATAGGTGAACTGTGCTGCCGGCGAATCCTCTTACGATTTATAGGTGCACGATAATAGCGATGGAGGTGAAATCATTGATCGTTTCTATGTATGTGCAGTGTTATTTTTTGAATTTCTTTTTCTTTCTTCTGGGATAACCGTCGATGTTAGATTTGCAATTAAATTACGTGCTCGGGATATAATTACTTTGTGATTTTATCGTGCTCTTATTGCAATTTTGGATTGCGTAATTAATCTATGACTGTATAATTGGAATAGAGCCTTAATAGGAACGATTGTGATAATCGAGGATCGGCTGTGCAGTCATGATAATTGATCTTGACTCTCTGGCATTAGTTATCGATGACTGTTACGACATTGATATTTGGACAGGTATACGAGACCAAAATTAATTTTTCTCTCCGAGCCAATCACATTCATTGTCCGCTCGCATTTTTCGATCGCGAACTTAAGATTAATCGAATTTTATTCGAAGCACGCACTTTCTAGCTCTTGTTATTTATCGCTGAACTGTCTGCGGCGTGGGATTCAAATTGCCACGGTATTTCAGTAATGATCCCCATAATGCACGATGATCGTGCATTATTCTTAGTACCGTACCCGAGCCACTTGCAGTCATTAAGAAAAAAAGTGCCAGAGGCTAGTAGGACTTTGTGCTTAAACGTAGTCGCTAGCAGGAAATGTAGGTAACGTGCGAACGGCACTTAAGGCTGTGCACTGTAAAATATGTAACGAGAAAAATTTCTTCCCTCGAACAAATTAACATATCATCACAGCATAAAGAAAGCACCTTGCACATCTTTTCCGTGCGTTGCGGTCCAGATTGAAATTCAACTAAATCAACCAGTCATATTTTTAATGACCTTTTTTCTACATGAGTGCAAAAAACCCGTTGAGCCAGGGTCTCGGTCAACCACCGTAACGACCTGATCAAAAGTCTGTCGTTTGTCTGGTGTCTTGGTGCGATTGTAAACTTTTTGGAAAAAAAAAATATCAATCGATGAACCTGTTGAATATACCCAAAACCCATTAAGGATCGTTCACAGTTCGTATAATAAAAAATATATTGGATGGAAATCTCCGAAATTAATAGTATATAAAGTTACGTATACATATTGTAAATAAACCATTTTTATTTTAATATCAGCCGTTGAAATTTTCGTTGTTACAATTTTTCTTATTTTTTCTTTTAATTTAATCATCAGTTAGGAACTCTGATCCAAGCCTAACGCTCGTCCCAGGAGAATCAGAACTTAAATCGGCCCTGACAGCTCCCAGCATACAATGCACACTAAACCGTGCCTGCAAATAATACAAATGAACGTAAAACAAGTTGAGCATTGCCTTATGGAAATTATACGACGGTGTATAATCTTTTTGAGAAATTCCAGCTGAGCTATAGTCCCCTTGGCGAAGCAGACACATTTTTTATCACCCTATGGAAACACTGTGCCGACTTCTTTTTTTCTCGGCCTAAAACACACTGACTAACCACCAATGTCAGAATATAATTATTTTATAAATGGCCGACATATCTGGTTATGGTTTCACAGACTTTTTACAGAGTACCACGCAGTGTATGTCCTAGAAAACA
Organism: Calameuta pallipes; assembly: GCA_030142375.1. Lineage (NCBI taxonomy): Eukaryota > Metazoa > Arthropoda > Insecta > Hymenoptera > Cephidae > Calameuta > Calameuta pallipes. The sequence continues at coordinate 2,231,829 of JARQSW010000388.1, forward strand.
ATAAAAAGTATTCGTACTAGTTACTTCTATAGATTTCACAACACACGGATTTTTCTGTCGCATTGGAAAATAATCGAACGCGAAAATTGAGTATATATGGATAATTAGATAATTAATTACTGTCCTACTTACATCTATGTAAATTGTACTCATTAACGTTTTAGTGCTGCGATTTTCTTTTTCTGATATTTTTAGTATAACGTCAAATAGGAACTTGAGCAATTCTCAAGGCGCATGATATATATGTACGCAAACACATGTAGAGTTTCGCGAAATATATTTCCTTATATATTTCCGCGATAGAAAATAAATTCAATCGGCTTGAGAGTCACGCGTTAACAATTCACCTTGAGTCAATTCCGTAAAGTTTCCTTGAGGTTTCGAAATCCGCGTAAATAATAGTTGGCAAAGTGTTCACTGTGAGCGTAAGGATCTTGCTAATCGAGAAATCGAGATTCGATTAGTCTCATTTTACGTCCGTCACGTATTGTTATACTTTTTTTTGTTCAGCCAGTGGGATATGCTTAAGGAAAAAGTCATTAACGCCCAAGCAGCCAAAATAACTTGAAGGTGAATTAAGAATTGAAATTGGTACAATTATACTACTAAACTCTAATGAATCCATTAGACCGTCCCTGTACTTTCAATGTAAATTAATTTGAAAATGATTCTTGTCTCTGGGCAGACTGAGGCGAGAGCATATATTTAAAAATACTTGAGTACTCGAATACTTGAAGCCATGCAACCTGCGAAGAACATAAAATGAAGATTTAATGAACGGCTTTACCTTCGGTATCCTGTTTGGGTCATGGTAATTGGTGTAATTGACTTCATCTTGTCGGAGTCATTTTAGATAGTAAACGACTGATTTTTTTTCGGTATGTTGGTATTGAGAATGTATTACGTGCTTTCGGTGGAACTCGAATTCCTTCATGAATTTATTTAATACTCAACTGAATTATATTTTTTTCGAATTTTTTTAAGAAAATTTTTTCAATGTGATAACAGACAGTGTTACAAAAAATGGATCCAGTGAAAGTTAATTTTTGAAAAACAGAACATATATTGCATATATGTAAGGAGAATACTAGTGAAATTTAATAGTAGGATAGTTTGGTAAGACCGCCGTGTAAATTCGAGGAAGTTCGACTGTGTCCTCCATGATTACAGTCTTTACGTGATATTAAAATGCAAATTCGAAAGCCCTTTGGCTTCTGGTCGTCGATAGGGTGCAACCACCGCGAAATATTTGTTTGTAAAAATTTTACGAAAGTTGACCGAGTAAATAGAAAAAAGAATGTTTAAAAAATTATTTTCTCTCGACTTTAAGTGACGAAATACTTTCTACAACGATTGCAACAGTTTATTTTAATGAAACCTGAAACCAGTGACATCCGACAAGCTTTTCTAGATTTTTAGTTGTCGCTCGAGCGTAACGAACAACTGACTATTTCTAAAGTAGGAAACTGCTTATCAGAAAAATTTACCATGCATTATCCCGTAATGCGAAATCCTTGTTTTACAAGAATCAGCCATCGTGTAAGAATCACGGTCACGAGTTTCTGTCGTTCCACTATTCACTAAGGGAAGACATCAACGAGCAATTGAAAATTTGCATATCAAGGTCATTCATACTAAACGCACGTAGTATGTATTCCATTATTTAAAAATATTATTTTCATTCAATGTAATACGCATGTAAAATAAAATCCCTTTATATCAATAATCCACGACTTGGCTTTCCATTCTACCACGTTATAATATTAGGACTTATCCCTTCGGCTGTTCTGATAATAACTGACTTTCTTAACGATACGTTGCCCTTAAAATCTCAGTGTGCGTGCTTTTTTCCTTAGTTCCTAAATATCACCTTTTCATCTTTATTGATAATTCCAAGTTATTATAAGAAAGTACGGTAAAACCAATACTGTACCTTCTCGTCAAAAATTTAGGTTGGTAACAGAGGAAAGAGCGAGCATTTACTATGGTTTTCGTAAAAGAACTTATTGGTAAAATGCCATCAGCTTGATACCAGGAGCAGGACGCGAACCCTGGTCCTTTTGGTGGAAGTCTGCGTTCATAACCACTGGGCTACGGTCAGGCTTTCCGTGTTTATTTAATAAAATGTATAAAACTATATGTGCAACTGAATAAGTTTTCAATCGATCATTTACAAATGATGATGACACGCGTGTGAAAAAGTAGCTACCTCGTTACGCAAAAATATGAAATATGATTACGTACACAGACTACTGCAGCCTGATTATAGAATATCAAATTTCCAAGATCGTAAAAGATCTCTAAATAGAATCCTGATTCAAAAGATGTCCAAGGTACGTGCAAACCTATGCATATATAGATACGGTTCAAGTTTCTTCATTGTGGTATCGCGATCGTCTGAGTTTTATCCAACATTCTATTCAAAGTTAACCAAGGAATGCAGCTGCGTCTGTAACTCATAACCGGAGGTGAAAGAGAGATAGAGATATAAGAAGAAAACTCAGGATGGGAGTCCGGTACGTATGAGAACGAGAATGGAATTATCACTACAAAGACGGCCATTATGGTGAACCGTATGACGCCGTAGGTTGTGCGTAGTTACACAGCTCGCGGCCAGTTTTCTCATTCTCGGTTCCCTCGACACATCCTTGGACGCCATTCAAATGCAAAGTCCTTCGTAAAATGCGCGAAGCATCGCTGCCCGATAAACGTTCCCAAGGACCATACTTGTGGGAAAAGTTTTATGACTTTTGGTACGAGCTCTAGAATCTCTCGTTTGGTCGCGATTGCTCGTGAGAGAAGAGAGCGAAAGAGGGAGGACGAAGGGGAGAAAAATGTGTGAGAGAGAGAGAGAGAGAGAGAGAGAGAGAGAGAGAGAGAGAGAGAGAGAGAGAGAGAGAGAGAGAGAGTAAAAAAATATGGAACGAAACGTTAGGAAGCTAAGAGAAACCAATACTGGAGTCCAACATACATAAATATTTTTTGTATTAAATTTTTTTATTAACTATAAACCTGATCTTGATCCAGAATGTCTTTAGTACTTCAGAATCAATTTTGAATTTACGAATTTTCCATGAGATCCATATAGATAAATTCTTAATACCTTATTGATCCAGGGTTCGATCTCTCGACCGAATAACGATCGATTGGCATGATCGTATAGTCTCGCTACGGAAACTGGTTCCATTTCGCAATGAGCGGATCAAAGATCGCGCCAAGCGCTCATTTGACTTTCCATTGTGTTTGACGTAAGACGTTCTTGCCCCAAGCTCAATAGAGTCTACACGCGTTATTACGACTTGACGGAATGATCTTTCATTGTGCTATAGCTATTAGTATTGCTGGTGATCTCATCAGCGATCTTATAATATAATTTTACTTGTTCGCAAAAGATCAATTTAGCAACGACCAAATGTGTGTTTATTGAAGTAGCTCGACGTGGCTAATTTATTTAGAGTGTAACATTTTTTACACTGCATGTCTTTTGGAGCGCCCTGTATAGTCGGATACAAGTCCGATTTCACAATCCCCTAAGATCCTGATCGTGCAAGGGACCCATTCGACTTTCCATTTCGTTCGGTACCGCCGCTACGTTTATGCTTGTACCGTGATCTATTGAGCGCGTGCCGGTAATGGCTTCGATCATGAATTGTTCACACATTGGGATGTTTTTGGATTTTTATCGATTGATTAGAGTCACGACATGTAAATCAAATATACTGTGATATAATACTGGCTATTGAGATATCAGTAATGTCATAATGTGGGTACAGTAATAAATATTGTCATTGGCAAATATATAGGCGAAGGGATATATATATATATATATGCATATATAATAATAAAAAATTTTGTAATTATAAGTTGAATAATTGATTATATTTGGTAAAACATTTACAAGGTAATAAGATTTTTTTTTTCATTTAACGTGTGTTACATTTACAGGCAAGGCATCCTCAAAGACCGTACCAACTCTACAGTAATCGTAATAATGTAATGTTATTTATAATAAAGTATGTACCATCAAATTATCTGTCTCGTTATTATTAATATTAATGTTATTATTATTATTACTATTATTATTTCTCAGGAACAAATACATGTTTTTTTTTTATCAATATACATCAATTCGCAGTTATTATATAAACCGTAGAGAACTGTCCCGGTAGGGATCAAGGAATGGACACTCTCGAAATATATTTTTTTTATACAGAGAAAAAAGATTTCTCGAATAGATCCAAAATTTTTGTTTCTACAGAAAATCGATAGTTTGCGAGAAAAAAAAATCCTCCCCATTTTTGTCTTATAATGAAAGTATCCCATTTTTATTTCCACCCTTACTGTCGCCTGTTCCAGCACGTGCTCGTCCAGACCGACCAAGTTCGAAATTTGAAAAAAAAAAAGAAAGGAACAGCATCATTAGCACACGTTTTATTTATCACAGAGGTCAGCCCATCTCTTTTATTTTTTCTAAGTCATCATCATCCGCAAAATTCTCAATCCCTATTAGAAGATAAAAAAGAAACAGCTTGCGGCCGCACCTTGAACTTTTTCTCATTTTTAACACTGGGACGTTCCAAACGATCACGAGCATTGCGCCGGCGCATAATGAAAAGAGTCCTTATTATATCCGTACAAGTCGTTAATTCCTGGTTATTTACTATGAATAAGATCGCGAAAGGTGGGAAGAATAGGGTGGGGCCTGGTTAATGATACTGACGGTAATAATGACGGTACGTTAGCGATCCGTTAAGAAGCATGAAAACGCAGCCTTGATCGCGCACAAGAATTCTGGACCGGGAAACAAAGAAAGTTGGAATGAAGGAAATACGAACGATGACGGAAATTACAGAATCCGGACTAACATGATGTTACGTTATGTTATAATAATCGATGTGGATGACTTAGGTAATTCATATACTGAAATCCTACGGACAAGACGTGTGGCTCTTTAGCGATTTTCTCGTCGTTCGAAAGTCTCTCCTTCTTACCTGCTTTCTGGAAGCTTGAATTATTGGAGCGGACGTGACGATTTTATTCTACATTGATTATTACGCGGCATATAGAAGTATTATAAGATAGGACAGGAGAGTCATCCAAGGATATTTTATCCTGAGGAAACGTATAATGGAATCGTTGATTAGATTAGAAAAGCAGTGGCCACTGCATGAGATCGAAGTACGGTACTCTGAGAAGGGTGAGAAGTATAATAAAGTATTTGGAGCAAAGGGCTTTAAGGAAATTGATAGATACACGCGTATTACGAGTAATTGAAAAATAACTGACATTGCCCTCTGATTAATGTAATTTTATCAAAATTTAAATCAACTATTATACACGTAATAGCGCTTGCGTGACGGTAAACAATAAAAATGCTTATAAAGCCACTCGTCCAAACATTTCACATAGATAAGAGACAAGGCATAACAAACATAAAATAATTAAAGAATTCATTCGGAGAATAGAAATAACGCAAAACCTTTTTTTTCTCATTCACGATTAGTCATTGAAAATTCAAATTTCCATCCCTCCATGCCCTTCCCTCCCACAACAAACGAAAAAAAAAAGTGGAATGTGTTTCCGCGTTTGTGAGTTCATTGTCGTCAATCGGTATCGGCATAAACATATTCTTTATATATTTTTCATATCTCTCTCTATATATATACTATATATATTTATATATTCTCTCAGACGCTCTTCACCACTTTTCTTTTTTAATTCTCTCTTGTTAATAATCAATTATTCCCACGCTACACGCACACCCTTGCAAGTTCGCTCACGCACTCACTCTGACTCATAATCGTACAATAGATAATCTCCACTCGCACCTCACGAAAAGCAACTTAATAATCGTTTCAATATTTATACGCGCTTAGTTAGATAAATCTATGTACAAAACAACGATAAAAGTAAGAGTGCGAATCCGTGGAACGCGGACCCCAATATTAACGGATTCGATCGTACCGTGATCGTCCTGTTTCCTTTCCATTATAATATTTCTCTAAATAATCGATCGAAGAAAGTACAAAGGAGTAGTAATTAATAAGAAGAAAAACAAAAGGAAAAATAAAAAATGACAAAAACGTAGTATGAACAAAATACGAGTCACCTATTCGTCCATTATCAAAATCCACTCATGCTACTAATGATTTTTCTTATGTATCGCGTTCGCTCATCGTTCTGGACATTTTCACAACATCGTACAATAAAATGATTTCAGGCGCTACAGAAACAGTGTTATCTCAACGATCTACTACTATATTATTATTTATCAGTATTCTTTGGTAACACGGTGATGTATATGGAGACCATGCGTGTGTACGGACGCTGAACGATCACCCCTCCAATCACGTTACGCAATCGGCATAAATAAAATAGTATGTAAACTCAAATATTATTCGATCGGTAATCATCGACAGGTCTCGATCGCACAGCGACAATCGTATCTAATCATTGTGCCAAGTGCGGAGTTACACAAAAATCATTCATTCCTCGCAGTACTGCCTCTATATACATATATATATCTTCACACGTGTGTATATATACATATATACAAGGTGACTCGAGTATTTATTTAAAAAGAAAAAAAAAAAATTTCTTTGAATCCTTCAATTTTTTTTTCTTTCTTTACATGTAATAATATACGTCTTGTCTTATCTTCGGCGTGTCAAAATGCGCTTTGTGCAATCGCACAGGAAAAAGAATCGGTACACTTTAAACGTTTATATATTTATATTATGTACACAGTATAACTTACTAACCAATTCATTGGCGTACCACGATTAAGTAAATGATTGATCATCGATATTTTGACTGACAGAAATAAATAGAAAAATTATTTTCCTATGGCTTCTTTGACTTCCCATTTCGTTCTCTTACGCAAGGAACGTTAGTTTACTGTTTATATAATAAAACAAAGGTATCAGTAACAATTAAAACATATACTGAATCAATGTGATTATCGCGGCACGCCGGTGGTCGCTTAAACTTCGTTTCTTGCCATTCGTAATGTCTTTAGGATTAATAGTTATCGTTTGAAAAATTTGTGCTGATCTAATATTAATGCCACGATAGATTTGTTTTTAAAAATACTAGTACTTTCGAACATGAATAATTTTGTTTTGTATCGTCGACTGCCGTTCATTAACATTGTGTTCATCGGACTCTCATTGTACATACATACACAGTCATACATAACAGCATAGACAATCGCCCTGTAGTTTTTATTCTCATTTCTTTCTATTTTGTGCTCAATCGCACAATATACCTATATATTTTTTTCTTTCTTGCTTCCCTTGCAATCTCCCACTCTCTGCCTTCTATCGAGTTTTTCCTTTCTTCCGCTTCATTGGCCTTATCCATTATTAAGTAAATATTCATAGTTCCTCTCTATATACACCCTGTTTGAATAATTTCCTTAAATCGAAGGTCATTAATAATTATAACTTGCAAGCAGCCACATGACTTTACTCGCTTACTCTTTTCGCAATTTTCGCGTTTTCTATATATTTATGTATTTATATAATATTTTCATGGAATAACCTCGTGTAACTCTTACGAGTCTTAACAGAATTTACACTATTCCTTTGTTCTCTCAGTGTCTTTAAGCTTTGTAAAATTTCATTTTTTTTTATTTTTCAATATCTTGCATTTTTCTTTATGGTACTCGAAGCACTCTCAAAGACGCGCAATTACGTTTCCAATTAGTTTCCATGAATTTTTATGTTCCACTGTCGTCTGTAGTTCCTGATCGATGGATTTCCTCATGGTCGTTTTGATAACAAATCACAATATATCTTGAATATGTAAGTGCTTGTGCGATATCGGACTGGCAGTCGCGCATACCAAAAGTACAAAATGCGTTGCCAATGAGATCGGTAACTGGCAAATCCATCGATAGGATAACTTCCAGCGAGAAAAAAGAATAAAAAAAAACTTAACAGTACCGCTTAAGCCGAAAAGACAGTATTCGCGCATGGCAATTGATAGAATTTTGCTCACGTTGAACAGCAAATGCAAAATCGTTAGAGATCGTTAAGGATTCTTACCGGTCTAACGAAATGCTTATAGGTACATTGTACACATATTTATATATGAGCCTGATGAATGAATCTGATCGGATGAAGAAAGAACAATGGATACAAGGAATTTACAGGAAGCCAAGTGAATAAAAGCGAATACATTCTAACGATACTAGACAACACTATCCCATTTACCAACAGAGGGAAACGCAGTCTCCTAGCGTTTGTTGGTAATTCAAGAATCTTTAATGTGAAGTTGAGATTATAAAAATCTCACGCAGTAGACCGGACAGAATCCCACATTACTTAAGGAAGATCACACACGGTCGATAAACTTGAATAATTACCGACCGAGATGCATTAGCCTTTCTGTACCCTACATTCTCTCTCTCCTCGGCCAAATCACGGTTGTTTGGGTAAGAACCCTAACTGTTGCATGGAGGCGACGTACATGAGGTAATTCTAGGGTTGCTGGAGCAAAAGCTGTTCAAGTTCATCCGCAGATCTTAAGAGGAACGCCGCCGACTCCCTGTATCCGGTTATTAATTGCCTAACGGCGGTCATTTCCGTCGCGTTCAATTTGTGGCTCAGCAACGGCTTCGTGTTCTTCATGCTGAGATCCGTGGGTCCTGAAAGGGAAAAAAGAAATAAATAAATAAGAAACATGGAAGCTGAATCGTTAAGATCAGAGGAAGGGTTGCGTTCACGCGTGTTGACAGGCATGCTACTACACTAAGTGATTTGGCAGTAGCATCAAAGATGCTCGAGTACTATTGCAATGACGTTGTAATCTTTAGATTTTAATGCAAAAGATATACAGAAGGCCAACTGAGTAACATCAAAGAACTAAGCATTGTGCATTGTGCGGATTTAAGAAATAAAGAAACTTAAGAAAACACCAATAACCAATATTACTTTGTGTACCGTTGCTGAGGAGACCCGAGGTGAAGCTCTGAGTGGGATAAAGTCCAGCCGATAATGTTGGCGGCACAGCTGGCGGTCCAGCGCGTTGAAAAGCCTGACTAAAGTTCGGCCTATACATGGCTGTCGGTGCACCTCCACTCGCGACACCATTAACCGCTGATGAACTGACTATCGTCGCCTGACTGAAATTTATAATCGATTATAATATCATTAGTAAAATCATTAATGAAAATTGAATGGAAAAAAATGACCTTCTTTTTTACAGAATCATTGTACTATACCAACCTCATGAGACCCTTGTTATCCGTGGGAGTAAGTAGCTTAGATGCTGGCGCTAGTGATAATGGCGTCGAGGTAAGGGTGCTGCTCGGTAAATTTGAAAGACTGGTTAGAGGTGCCAGGGACGTTAATGGCGCAGGTGGGGTGTCCTCCCTCTTACCAGGAAGAGACTTCACCGGGGTGCTTGAGAAGTGCTCCAGACTCGCTCGTACGTCCGTTTGCTGAAATGAGTAAATAACGTCATTAGGTATTAAGGACGTTGGATATGCGTTTAATCATGCAGGGAAAGAGCAGGTAAAAAATATATTTGAGTCAATCCAGTATGGTTTCTGTCTAGTATATTAGAAATTGAAAGTACGTATACTGAAAACGGTCTGTTTTGTGCAAAACAAGTAAAGCGCACGATATACCCACTGTAAACACCAATATAGGTATTACTCAATGAGAAGTTTATCACGACGCAACGTTTTTACTCGCTTCGCTCTAGTAAATGCGTCTCATTTCGCGAATGGTTTTATCGTCATAGCAGAACCAGAGACCTAGTCTAACATGGCGGAGAAATCAGAGACTCAGCTTCCCCTATATATTTGAGCGTCGTGATTTTACTTTCTGGTCTTCCCACTTCCTACCTTTTTTCCTAGCTCTACCTTCGTACCCTGTCGGGTGAGAGCATCAAATTACACTATGAAAAGTGCACCGCAGGGGAGAAGAGCAAAAAAGGGTGGGGGGGGGGGGGTAAGAAAGAAAAAAGTGCAATTGAAGAATCTAGAGGAACAATCGAAAGCAGTAAGGAATATCGACATGGTATAGTATCGATAGAAACTGTCTTTAAGCTGACGTTAAGTAAGCCATCTAGACACGTGTGTGTGTATATATATATGTATATAGATACCTGTTGAGCGATCTGATTGTGATCATACACTTCTTTGCGAATGACCCTGAGATTTTTCTTCCTCATGATTAAGTCAAGTGGATTGAAGTTTACCACATATGTCTGACGACAAAGCCAAGATAATCACTTGTCGATCATCGATATACGCGAGTTGTTCACTTAAAACTTTCACCATAGGACAAATCCTCGCATCTCCACTGATTCCTTTCACGCGCAGCCGAATTTTCACCCTGGGATCACCGAATGATCGCACACTCACTGCGTACGAGTATCACAGACTGACAAGAACTAGCGTGACATCTTCCTCGGAATTTCCCAGAACTCCTTCCTCTCCTCGCGCCCCTTCGCCACTATTCAATCTATTTCTTCATCCTGAGACGATCACCTCTCATCTTTTCCTCCTTCGAAATCTTTTCTTCCTCCGGTAAACTCGTTCTCAGAGTAATACGCTGAGGACGACGTCGTAGCCGAGAGGAACGCGCGAGTCCACCAATGAGACAGAATGGTGGATGCTCGGGTCGTAGGTAGCAGAGAGAGAGACGATAAGGGGACACGTGTGACGAAGTAAGATAGTAGATGGTATCAGACCTATTTACCAGGCGTAAGAGTGGGAGGCTACCGAAGAAGAGGAAGATGAGGACCGGCGAGTGGCGAGTAGCGAGAACTGTGAGAGCCAGATGTGCGAGCGTGTAAAGTCGACGCGTGAGTAAGTTCATCGGGAATTTAGAAAAGGGAGGGCGCCCAACGAGGAGGAGGTGGCGATGCCACAGGAGGTCGCTGCTAAAGGAGGATCGCGGCTGGAGTGGAATACAGGGAGGATAAAATCTTGGAGCGGATGTAGGGAGGTGTTTTTATGAAAGGCAAGCAGTGTGCGTTGACGTCAATTATATAGGTGGCACGGGAGATAGCCGGCTACGGACTGCGTAGAGGCCTCTTTAATGGGTTAGGTTTAGGTCGACAGAGGTTATCAGCTCCCGGAGGGATTTTCAAAGTAGATAACGAAACGAGAAGAGGCTTCGCGTGCGACACTTCATCTAACGAAGATTCTCACAATGATCCCTTTCTTATCCGTAAGGAACACATACGAGCCACGAGAACCTATAGTCACATGAGATCTGAAGAAATTTTATCTAAAAATACCACTGAAAAAAAAAAAGGATACCGATAACATTAATAAAGATCTTATCACTCGTTACGTCTCCTATAATGGATTCTGGATATGGCATAACGTTAATATGTTTGGATTAACCTAATTCCTAGTTAAGACGTATATCCACTTTTTGTCTGCATGATAACTCCGTATCGTACGTGCGTGCACGTCCATATAGGGGAATTACGATGATTTCACAGAGAAATGGTTTTTCCTCATGTTATCGTATAGTTTCAGGGCTTTCATTCTCATTGCTACGATGGATGTGAATTCCACCAATCTACGGACAGCCAAACGAGCACGTTCGTTTCACGCTCGGTGTGTGCGTAGCTTTATGGAGTGGGAGAGGTGCGCGACCCACGGGTTATCACTGGTCTCTCTTCGGTACCTATATCAATCCTAGCTACGTTTACGTATGTATTTCACTTTGAATCGTTATGCAGGAGTTTCACACGTTAATGTGGATTTTCATATGCGAGATATCTCAGTGCACGTATATAGATACGTCATGTCGTCGCATTTAATGCATACTGCGCATTCAACGACCGAATGAGGGTTTATATTTTCCCGGATTGTTGCTGCTTAATTTTTTCGAGCATATGTGAACAATTTTTTTCTCTTACGAGTATCGGCGCTTTTTTGATCGGTACTTTTCATTCAGGATGTATTGATAATTTTTTCTTAAAATATCACATATTTATGTGATATGTATCGTAAGAGGAGGGAGCGGGGCAGAGAGAGGTGTTTATTTGTCTATCGTTTAACTCAGAGTGGCAATTAACTCACCGTGGCGGCCGGAAGTGTAGGCATCGGCTCAGAAACTGGTTCCAGGCCAAGCCTCATACGCTTCGCATTGTTACTCTCATTTTCGCAGGCTGATGCCAAAATTTGCTCGGCCTGCACCGAGGTCAAGTGAGCTGGCGTTGGTCTGGCCTATAAAAAAAGTAAAGAGAGATGCACTCATCATATAAGACCTACTGTCCGTTCACAAAGCAAATGTTATTTTCAAGATGGCCATTCATTATCGTGAACTTAGTACGAAAGAGACCCCCACCCCTGAGTCTGAAATTTTGTTTGTTGGGATTGTACAAGGGAATACACTCGATTCAGTGTTTGGGAATGTCAAAGATTTGCGCGGCGCCAAATTTAAACTGAATGTCCGCTTATTTAAATTGGATGACTAAACTATCTGAGCTGAACCGCAGTGACAGAGATAGGACTATGTTTTAAAAGAAATTTTGACAATTCATCAAGATTCAGATTGGACACTTTCTCATATATTCCCGAGAATTACGAAGAATGTGAAGGACTGGTGGGTGTATCTTGTTGAAAGTATAAAAAAAGAAATGGGTCCAGATTGAATAATATCTACTTACAGCATCCCAAGGCGCTCCCTCCCTTCCACGTTTATTTCTCCTGCAACTCTTGAGGTAGGTCCTGATCCTTTTTCTAGCCCGTTCCGCAAATTCGGGAAACTGTCTCGTACAGCTATCGATGATTGCCTGTATCTTCTCCTTGGGCTGCTTTGATATCGGCACGATGCGATCCAGGTTCTCATCCACGAAGAGCCTCACGAACATCTGCCACGGGTACGAACCACCGGGGGAATGATAAACGAGTCGTACTTAGCCGCGGTGCTTAAGGAATTAAGAATTTAGCAGTGGAGGGGCGCACCAGGGCTCTATTAAACTAATTGTAATTAATTAAGAAGCAGCAGTACCAGCAGGCCGTTACGGCTCGTGGCTAACTGGAGAACCGGGAACGCGTTCCACGTATAGGATGGAAAAATGGGGGAGAGAGAGAGATAGAAAAAATAGGGGAAAGAAGCGAGGTACACAAAAAATGTACCACCCGCGTACCATGAAGGATAACAGAAAGAAGAGGAAAAATAAAGCAAGAAGGCACAAGGGAGTGTGATGGGGGGAGGGTGGATAAGAGGGATCGGCGCTTCTTGCCGTTTTACTGTTTTACGCTACTCCAACGTAATTGGTCCTTTGTTACGTGAGAAGGTAGCCGGGTTTTCTCTAGCCCTTTTTCTTATTTTCTCCCTCCCCCCCCCCCCCCCACTTAATACGGGAATACGATCCATTAGGTATGATCAGGACTCAATGACTATACCGGATATCGTGATCGATTCAATTATCACACGATGGATTTATGGACTCGTTATTTATTCAAGTTTTGCTTTCTTTTTCTATTAAGATACTCACATTGAATGCTTTTAGACGTTCAGGATCGTGATGTCTGGGATCGAGCCTCTCGTCCGCATCCTCGTCATCGTCATCCTCGTCCTCTTTATTTCCACTGCTACTCGTCTCGTCGTGAGCACTTCCTGTACCTTCACCACCAGCAGGGCTGGACTCTCGATCCCGATCGGAACGAGACGGCGTACCCGAGGGTGCTGGGGGTGGTGTTTTTTTCAGACCCATAGCGTAAGACGCCCACAAGGAGGCCATGTCTTCGCTTCCGACGCCAGCGACGCTTCCCAGACTTGGAACCGTTCCCGACGCCAGATCGCCCAATTCCGACGTGCCATTTCGCGAGTCTGGAAACAGAACGAGCAAAGATTTTGTCATTAGCCAGAGGATTTTGTGAGGCTCTACTTGTTTCTACGAATGTTGTAAACATTTTTTTCTGTACTGTAATCAACGAGGGGATACCTATTAGGATATTTTTTTTTTCTTAGACGCCGGTACTTAGACTATGTTTGCTTGTAATCAATATATACCGCAACATCATGAAAAAAAGACACTTTTTCTTCCCACGCGATAAACGTCTTTCCGAAACCAATAACCTTCGCAGCGAGACACGTGGGTGGTATTTATGTTATACATAATAATGATAAACATGGTGCACGTTCGGGTTCGCGTGACGCAACTGATTAAGGGTAGTCGAGAGAGGCTAAGGTATTATTTCGTATACAATACCATACCAATTTAAACCGGAGGTTTGAATAGCGATACTGTTCATTGCTTTGAACAATCCAATAAACTTCCTAGTCGTAATAAGATGCAAGAAAAATAAATTAATTTCCTCCTTAAAAAATGTCTTTCAGAATTTGATTTTGAAATTCCTTAGAACCATAGACCCTAAATACACAGAGTGTTGGGGTACAGATTAAAGTTACCAACTATTCTACCTGACAGCTATAACAACTATCTAAGAAAACAGCTATATAGTGCTTCATAGTTGAGTTCTCTGTCTCTCTATCTCCCTCTATCTCTCTGTCTGTATGAATCTCTTTCCCATTCCTGAGGCAGAAGCCGAAGGGGTCAGAACCAAGAGTACTCGCCGTCACTCCTGGTGACGTTACGTGACCGTTACGTGACGAAGCACGCTCCGTCACGGCATACAGAATTTAATTGGAACCCCTTGAGTTCGGCGATGAAGCTTGAAATCGTGACTGGTGGTCGTTCTCGTGGACATCATCGTCACCTAACCTGCATAGAAAAATATTTCTATCGACAAGACAAAAAAAGGAAGGAATAAAGATAACCCATCAGCTTTTGAAAGGAAGGCTTTGACAGTTCGTGTATTAAAAAAAAGGGGCGGTGGGGGGGGGGGATAAAAACTGAATCCACAGATTTTACCAAGGTGTCCGTACCTACCTCTACCTGTCTACCTACCTAAGAACCAACGGCCCTGAAACTGGCTGCACCTTCGCCCAGTGCACACCTACCTACATACGTGAAGGTAGGTAGGTAGGTAGGTAGGTAGGTACGATACCTCGCATCTAGGGTACCTGGCCTCCGGCAAACGAATGGAGGTGTATCGCTAAAGGAGGAAAGGAGCAAAGGAATAAAGGAGGTAGGATATAACGTGTACAAGCTATCCGGCTAGAAAGCCGGTTACCAATCCCAATCCCGTGGCTGGTCGAGTTGAACCTGAAATCAGCTACCAGCATGCCCCACCCAGTGCTACTTCATCCTCTCCGTTCTTTCAGACTCTTCCCGCAAAGGAAACTGTTCCCCGGCCGCAGCCAACCTCACCGCAAACAAGGAAATTCTTCCTTTATATATATTTTTTATTTCGTCTGTTCGTCTTATCGAAGCAATGAATTTCCATGCGAATATCAAAAAAGTCATTGAGAGCGTACTATTGAATTTTCTCACTGAACTATGTAGTACTTTTACGATCCAGTCTGAGGACATACCTGATATCTAGGATCAGCTTGCATATAGTACTGAATGACAGTGCGTATACTGCCTGAAGATAAATTGATCTGTTGTAAGATCTAGTATATTGGATCAAGGAGTCCGGATCGCGAGGAGCTTAGAAAGGCGTCATGTGTGGTATTTCTCGGAGAAGATGCTTGATTACGCAATGACAGGGGTTCGAGTGGACAGCAAAACCAGTTTTTAATGCTATCAATATCGCCGGAGCTCTACGGATATACAAAGATACAAAGATGATGGTATAGGAATAACTTGCGCGTAACGACACGAAGCGAAATCATTATCTTTCTTAAGGTTACCTAATCAGAGTATCTCAGCGTCCCCCTCGGAATTAATATAGCATGCAGACACAAAGATCGGGTTCGTAATTACCGAATCATTCTCGGACAGTTTATACAGAGCAATTATAGAGCAGACGAATTGCTCAGACAATAATTCACGTGGCATATCCATAGATAAACTTCCAAAGTAGATGGATCGCTAGAGTGACGGCCAACCGTGAAATTGAATTATGGGAAATATTATCCGCCGAGTTTATGGTGTCCCCTGGCAGGACGTAAGGCTACGAGAGTTACGGCCCATTTGCCGAACCGGTCGAGATGAAGTTAAGGCTCGTCTGACGATTCAACTGAAAAGCGAGAAAGGCTAAAGACTTGTCACTTCTTTTTCTAATGACGTCACGCGACTCCCGTGGGATCTTGATCAAGGTTAGTCAAGGAGTCATTCGCTAGTGTTCCCATTGCTGTACCTAATTCCACCAGAGGAAAAAAAAATTCTGGATAATCTATTTACAGTGACAAAAATTTGTTCCAATCGATAATACGTAAGAATAGGATCAATTACATTATAAGATCATTGGGATGCTGTGCAAGCAATTCAAATAGTGACTCAGAATGATCCAAGTGGGTAGTCAAATATACGGGCTGCAAATGTGCACCTACCCTTATTTCCTTATAGTATTCTAGCCTATCCTCTCATCCAACTGTACTGATTGAGGTATTCTTTCATCCCCTAACGCGTCATTCAATCCCCAACGTTGCCTCCTCCCCTTACTTGACTCACTGGGTTTATGCGATGTATATATATACATATATATTTATATAGAGAGAGAGACCGAGATGGATTTAGCACGCTTCTACCCTAGCTCGGGTATCTACTCCCACCCTGTCATCACTCACCAAAAGATATATTCCGAATCCCCCTTTCAACCCCATAAGTATCCGACGCGTTGAGACCCATTAGTTACCCTTGCCTTGACGATAGACTTTACGACCTGAAAACGACTGCATCTTCTTACAGGCGACAACGATATTGCTGAACAACCTGCGTCAACCCCAAACAAGCCCAAAAACTATGACGTTACCATATCGTTGAAGAATCGTCTTGAAGGAAAAAAAAAAATGGTAACTGTAGAAAATAGCATGATAAAGGTGAGAGAGTATATCGCGATAACACAGGCGAGAACGAACATGAGAGAAAAATAAATTTTGATAAATGGAATGCTCAGCGGTTCCAGTATTACGTACGTATAGGGTAAAACCGATATAATAAAGAAGATCCCTGTTTTATAACTGACCCGAGAAATAAGGTGTTACCTGTAAGTGTGGAGTTGTTAATGGTGTTGTTTGCCGTGGAAATGGCCGATTGGCTGGTGACAGGTGTGCCAATGGTGGTGGCTGTGGTTGTCGAGGAGTTATTTGGCGAGAGGGCGGCCGTGGCAGCCTGCGCCTGTGCCTGAGCCTGAGCCTGCTGTTGAAGATTATAATTCCACGCGAGCAGCATCAGCTTCAGCTTATCCGCGTCTTTCATGAGCGCGCCTGCCGAAATTAAAAGTGCCAATTGGTTTTCAGGATGACAACTGTCGTTAGTTTTGGAGACTCGCGTACTTATCGAGAATCAATATCTCTTCGTGCGCTTACTTATCGTTATCGAGAAAATGGGAATCCTGTGGTATCGCTTATCTTATACAAAAAAAAAAAACAAATCTTTTGCCGATACAATCGCAGTTGGAAAAGAATAATTATTTTCAAAAATTCCAAATTTTTTAACCGTACTATTTCTATAATCGATTTCGCATAATTTTCATCTATACGGTAGAATTATATACATAGTAACTTTCTTGAAGTCTATATTCATTCTGGCAATTTGCAACGAGGATATTTCTGCAATCAATTGAGATAGGTAATTACAGGACTAATGAAGTAGAGTGGGAGAGCATTTAGGAGAGAAACGGAAAGGTGATAAGGAGGGAAGGAACAAAAATCGCGCATGCGCATAAGATTCAAGTCCCGTACGCAAGAGATTGCCGCGAACGATTAAACTTATACCCGACTCGTAAATCTCTCGCGGGAGCCTCGTGCGCCTCGTGAACGTCACGATAATAGAGGACAGGTACGCTCCCGATTATTCTTCAAAGAGTCCCGCCGATTATTTTCCATAAATTGCTTGCAAACTGTGCGTTATTCCATTATGAAAAGAGAAAAGAAGGTGATTACGTCCGCGCGCGCGGCCCAAAAACAGTCCAGAAATCAAAGAAACGCAAGGAATTTCGCGACTCGACAGCAATTCGTAATAATTGAATCACCGCATTGTCCACCTTCCTGGTTTGTAATATTAAAAAAAAAGAATGTCTACGGATACGTATAACATTTTTAATTTTTTTATTCAAGATCAAAACAACTTTTTTACTGGCGATCTCGACGTTATGCGATATTCAAAAACAATTAATGATTAACTCCAAATTCTCGTGGTCTCTACAATAGACCTCGGGGGCTTCACCGTGTAACATCTGACTGTGGCATAAATCAGTCCACTCCTACAGAAATAAGCGTATTCAATATATCCAATTCATTAAATTATGCCAGTTAGCGTGGTCCGCGGTTCGCCACGATCATAAATGCGAACGGATCAAAACCGAATTAGTGAAATTAGTGAGACGGGCATACGCGCGTAAGCCCTGGTGGCGAGGCATGTCCGTACCGTGGCATAATAACGATTAATTAATTATTAAATCATTGCTACCGGACGGGCTTACGTCACTGCTCATAGGTCAAGCCCTGCAGGTCACCCATTGGCATTTGATTCGCCTGAAAACCGGTAGGAGCGCGATTTGCGAAAGGAAAATGGCTTCCCGTACGATATGCGTATGGGTTTCTGTATATCGCACCACGACCACGCACATATCGTTAATCCGTGTAGTATGTGTGCCGGACAAGTTGTTGTTGGGGATCTTTGCAATGTACAAGTACGTCTCAATATCTGCACATATACATACGTATATATACACATCACAAAGTATGCTTCACATTACGTATATATTCGGCTGTATAAAACGTCGTTCAATTTTACCACAAGCGAATACCTAATACCATGAATATGGAATGCGCATTAGATTGGCCCTGACTGACGGGTCGATTTATAAATAAAAGGGAAAAATGAGGAAACAACACACAAATCGCACACGGAACGATTCGCGGTAATGGCAGCCTTGAATCTGCGGTCGGTAAAATTTGCAGCACGGTCAAAATAAGCAGCGGGTTGAGATAAAAAAAACATACCAAAAGACCTTGCTGGGAAAATTTGATCGCTTCGAAATTACAGCCTGACATGTCCGTTATCTTATCTTATCTAGGTAACGATTTGCGCGTGAGGTTGTTAGTATCTATAAATGTGCTCACTTGAGTAGTGGTCATCTTCTGATATATCGGCTGGTTCCGGTGTAGAAATATTCTCCTGAAACAGATATACAAAAATGTGGTGTTAAACGTTATAATGCATTTTTTCCATGTACGCTCGTACATCTGCTATTGGTCATATAAGTTTATTGACGTTATGGCGAACAATCCCTATGGGAATCTGACCGACTCGTGGATCATATGAATGCCCTGATGTTTTAACCTATATGAAGGAACGTATCGTTTCTGTATGAAATTAATGGATTTTACTCGTTGAAAAGAACGGGTCGCTATTTCGCAAGAAGCAACTCTGTGGTTGTATGGGCGCAGCCTCTCTATCTGTGTCAGATCGTGTGTTGCAACTTCAGAAGGTCGACTGGTATTCCAGTACGTACCTATAGCTACTAGTACGGTCAATTGATACTGGTGAACTTTGTCTAGCGCCTGTTTTTCCGTAAACGGTGAAAAGTGTTCGGTGAACGAATAAAAAAAGCATCGTGCGCCGTCTATAATTGCCATACAAAATTTCTTGGTAACGCGAATAAAATACTTTAAAGTAATTTTAAAAATCACCCGATATATCTCTTACGTGAGGCAAAATGTATCTGTAATAAGAGCCATACCTGTATACTTGTGTAAGGCGGGATTCGTTAACGTGTTGAGAAAGTTTGTCAACTAACTTTTCACATGGAAACGTCGGCCATTATTATAAACACAGGTTGTTCAGGAAATGGCTAATTTTCATGAAAATTATAAGTAACATACGTTATACTTGACGCGAGATTCGTTCGGATCTCTTGTATAGGAAATGGCTAAGAATCTATCTAATAACCGATGGAATTTATCGACTGGATAGTTCCGTCTACTCGGTGTATTTTACTTGCGTATATTCAAGAAGGGTAGTTATATATGTATATGTATACACCATCGTACCAACCCTCGACATAAACTGTTGCAGAAAATATTACAAAAATTAAAAATTTCTAATAAAACCAAGTACTATACGTATATTATAATATCATACAATAGAGCGCAATGTTGATCCGTCGCACGGACTACCGGGTTAAAACTGGTGGCAGGTTCCTCTGACAAGGAAACCACATCGGAATGGTGACTGGCTCTCTCACCTACGCACGGGCCGCCCCACTTCCGGCGGATGTCCCCTGATAAATGAGAATCTCACTGTACACTCGGTCGCTCAGTTGCGCACACCTACGAGTCATCGCAGCCACCGTGTTACTCTTATCTCGAGATAAGTGAAGAGATCTCTTCACTTTCTCATCAGAAAAGAGCCAATTACGAGACTCCTCAGATTTAGGCTTAAAACAGTCACCGTACTTAGCACGGGCTCCGAGGTCACTCATGTAAATAGCGCATGAATAGTTAATAATTTTTTTAAAACTATCAATCCATTCATTCTCAACGTTAGAGTGTGTACATAAGAACGTGAATGACGTTGGATCATCACGCGTGCCACGCATGATCCTCAACGTGGGAACCAGGTCCAT
The DNA here is from genome assembly GCA_030142375.1 of Calameuta pallipes. Lineage (NCBI taxonomy): Eukaryota > Metazoa > Arthropoda > Insecta > Hymenoptera > Cephidae > Calameuta > Calameuta pallipes. The sequence continues at coordinate 2,252,452 of JARQSW010000388.1, forward strand.
CGAAAGAGTGAAGTATAGAGATACGTAACAGCAAGGATAACCATGACGAGTATCGCAGACCTGTCTGAAGTAATGGCGGACACGAAGCTCGCACCGTGTCTCGTGTAAGGAAGGGGTGGAGTGAGGAGGGAGGAGGAATCGGGGTAACGGGCCAGGGAGAAACGTGGAACATTTGTTTAGTTGGCAGCAATTAAGCCACTTGGCGGCAATTGTTTGTCGCTCAGCAGAGAATTCCGCTCCCAAGCGAGCTGCTTGGACCAGCAGTCGTTATATACCGACTCCACCAACACAGCAATACCGACGATAAAGGCGAACGAGTTGCCGGGGTTAGGGGTCAACCGGGTCCAGTAGCCGGTGGTACGGTCTCCGCCAATCACCGTTGAGGAGACTACGAGCCACCACTGGATGAGATGAGTAGAGACGATTGTCTTTTGTTTCTCGGGGATAGAAAGGACCATGGACCCCAATGCTGACTGGTCCTTGGTACTATGATGGGATCATACGATTATTGGACACTAACGGTGTGCTGTCTAGTAGGTACCTTGCGGATAGTGCCTAATCGTGGTAACCATCCTGAAACGTTATAGAAAGAGGACGAAGGTCGTGCTCAACCGTGGGCTGCGAACCACGTAGGGAAAGAAGAGAGCCTGAATTGGACCCGTTATGAAGATTGCTCAACCTTCCGTCTGACTGAGTGGTTTATTTGGTTAGCTTCGGGTTTGGTCGGATGCGTAATGGCCAAATGATTGTGGGCTACCGGTGATTCCGTCTACTTCGCCAGACGAAATACCTACCGGTTCACTTTTCCCGTTAATTTAGGCAAATACGGAGCTCAATCACGACTCGTTTGCTAAGGGGAATTTGTATCTGCATACCTACCTACTTGCTTGGCACTTCGCTCCTTCCAAGAATCATCATTCAAGGACATTGGTCTAGCTCTTCCGCAGCCTTTGGTAACGCCGTTTGGAATCTAATCTGATCAGGGTACACTATCTATGTATTACTAATACCAGAAGACAGAGTAGTATAGTTTAAAGATAGTCACGGTATCTGTTATGGATGCAGAGTGATCCCTGGGATCCCGAGTTTTTCAGAGTTCACGGTTATCGAGAGCGTCGAGCGAGATCAATAATGTCGATCGACAGTGTGACTGATTGACGCGCAAATCAACTAAAAGTGAATCATGTGAAATGATTGACTAGAATATTATTTAGTTCGCATCAGCATTCGAGAAACATACTCGAAGCCTTGGGTCCTGAATGTTTCCCTTGCGTCACATCCGGTCGCGCCGATCAAACGCAGAAGGTGTAAATGGAAGCATTTATAAATCGGTCTTCCATTCGGTCGAGACTCATGAGCCGTGCTGTTTATCAGAACCGAAGCGTCACTCATGAAGTTCTCTTCTGGTACCTTATTAATAATATCCTCTTTCGTCACTGGATCGAGAATTAAGTAGTCGAGGACTGAAAGAAGATCAAGAGGATGAAGAAGATCCCACTGAGTAAAAAAGGATGACTAGACTGTGGGGGCCCTCTATGCCTGGAGGATCCATATGAATCAGACCGATATATCAGCATCACGTACAATGAGTACAGATACTACTTGACGTTGGCCACTTAACGAACGTTCCTATAGTATCTTTGAAATACTTCCTGGCTCATACTTGCAGTAATATATTATAACGATAACCATAGATAAATAATTCAGATTGATCTTATCTATCGATAAGCGTAGCGAAGGAGTTTCTAGGTGATACAAGGATTAGTATTAACGTGAAGAGCTTGGCATTTACGACGTGCTTGTAAATGGGGCAGGAAAAAAGGGGCCCTGTGACATCATCATGTACGAATGCGTCGAGGCCTCAAAGCGACGTAGCCAGGTTGCGTCAGGAGAGCCAGAAGATGGTTAGAGCACCGATGAGTTGGTGGCATGTAGAAGGAAGTGTAGGAGGAGAAGGAGGAGAAGGTGGAGGAGAAGAAGAAGCATGAGACCAAGAAGATTGAGGATTAGGAGGCAGTAGTAGGGTAAAGGAGGGGATGCTGATGGGGTCACGATACCCGGGATAACCTCACACGTGTGCGCCCCAAAAAAAAAGAAAACAAAAAAACAAGGGCGTCGCCCAGTTACTTCGTGAAGTAGAAAAGATACGTCGGGTACCAAGTGTTAGGGTTTACACAGTCTTCGAAAAATTCGTTAGCAGACGGTAAACCGAAAATTTTGTTTTACCAACAAAAAGCACACATCAATTCTCCTCGAATAGTACCCAGGCCGTAAAGCTATTTCTCGACCGTGCTCCCTGAGATTCTTCGTTCTTCCCAACCGGTGGGTTGGCAGCCCTGCTGATGTTTCGTTCCGCGCGGCTGACGGTGTCTGCCGTGCCCGGTTGGCTACCTTACTTGACCCCTGCACAACGAGGGACAATTGGGTGTAACAGTCTCCCATTCGTCTGTCCGCGTACATCGTCCCTAGATTCGTATGTCGCCCCGTTCGTTCGTATTTCTCTGAATCCTCAGCCGTGTAACGCATCCATTATTGGCGAGCTGTGTGCGCGCTCGTTCTTGTGTCAGACCAACTGTGGCTTACTTTGCGAGACAGGAGACGAGGAGGTGCAGGACGCAAAGGAGTAGACACATGTGGCGTCTAAGTGAAGTCACCGTGCGTTCCAACGAGCTAAGAGACAAGGAACAAATACTTTTTCCATAGTCCAAGAAAACAAGATCACCGTCACAAAGATATCTGTGGATGATCGGATCATCGTCCGGATGATTAAGAAAATGATCTGTATCGTGCAGACCATAAAGAGTCTTACGTAATATGTATTAACGACTGCATTGTGTGTCTGTATGTGAAGGTAACGAGACGACCGGCGAAACCAATTCTTATGGAACATCGGGACGCTGGTCCAAGACGCGTTGTAGAGGCTTCAGGTCTTGGGCTGAACTCACATATGAGAACCCAGCATCCCAGGCTAGGCTACTCTCAGGGAATATTATACTTGGCGATGACGCGTACATGCTGCGAGAAGCCTGTCTCGCCTCGTCCGGACTTGAGAGTCTCTAGGGGCAGATGAGGAGTCGGGAGGTGTCAGGGTAGAGGATAGGAGGCTTACGGAGGAGGAGATACAACGTGGAACGTTCGTACGTGAAATGAGAGAGCAAGGAGTAGATAGAGAGAGAGCGAGAGAGAGAGAGGGGGGAGAGAGAGAGAGAGAGAGAGAGAGGGAGGGAGAGAGAGAGAAGTGAAGAGGGAAGCAGGAGACATAGGCGTCGAAGGTTTAATCAGAGGGGACCATCTGCATCAATCTCCCCCTTTGTATGGATTGCGGTAAACGTCGTGAACCACCGTGAACCGGCGAATGTTACCGTTAAATGGTAACCGCTGAAGGAGGCTGTTGTTGGGTTCGATCGGCCTTGATGTATGAACCAATGAAGAGTTTTTATGTGGACACCAGTAAAGGTTGCCTTTTGGATGAATAGACGAAGAAGAAGAAATTAAGAAATAAAAGTATTCTACATTCGAAAATAGAATACTGAAATACTTCCAACAAATGTAAAATTTCATTTTTAAATAAATTTACAGACTTTTAAAGCTTCGGATGGAAGATCATATTTCTGAAAAGTCTCATTTACAGGGCGTTAAAGCCATAAACGTAAAAGTTTGGTTAAATCGAACCGAATTCAGAGCCTCTGTCCTTGGCCATATGCCAATCAGCTGATATCGGCAGTCCCACCACCAGTCTCCTCGCAACCATGAATATCTACCACGTAGTATCTGTCGCTAGGAGGTCGCGTACCTGATGCATTCCCAGCATTCCTGATCAGCGACTATATACCTTACTTGAACAAACTTCGCATCACCAGCACCTAATACTACCTTATCGACGTATTCATCTACAACAAACTTCCAAGCGTGTACTAAGTTCAATGAATAACCAGTGATCTAAGGTATACCAAAAGTCATATTCTAGGAGCAGGAAGGCTGGAAAGGGTCCGCCCGCTGCTAAAGGTCTCCGGTTCAATTTTATTCGTCTTGGAAGTTCTTACGGATTCGCAGAGACATTCTCGCTGGTATGAACTGTGCCAGACGCGTGAAGTATTCTAGGACGGTTCACCAGTTTCAACGGCGCCCCTGCAAACTGGAATACTGTGCTCTATCAGAGGGGTCGAGGAGAGAAAAGGGGTGGCGGTGGTCGTAATGGAGGAGAGCTTGAAGGTGCCTAGGGAGCTCGGAATGGTGGTTGTGTTTCCAGGCTTTGCTCCGGGGGGGGGGGGGGGGGTTACCGCCTTCCCGTCTCTTTCCCCCTTTCGCAGGCCACTCCTGCCCCCATTTCCCCTGGCATTGGGGATTTTTTCGAGGGCTCGCCGAGCACAGAGGCGGCACGGAGTCGCCAGCCTAGCAAGCAAGCAGCCAAGCAACCAAGCAGGCCGTGCTGGCCCTACCCCTCGGCCATCCGACCGTCTACTCGACCCACACCTACGGCTGAGGTCGATACACGCTCCTCCGCTTCGCTTTACTAATGCTGTATAAGGGAGGACACGGTATGGAGCTAGTGACATACACGAACTAACTCTTGGTTTAACTTAGAATCAGAACAAATGTTTAGAATAATCGATCATAATCTAACTACGACGCAATCGTGATACGTGAGATGTGTATAGTGAGCAAAAATAAGAAATTTGTTGACTAAAAATTTCAACTCGTCTATTAAGATATATGTACGAAGGCCATTGAGATAAAAAGTTTTGAGGTAAATATTGTTTGTTGGATGAGTACAGTCATAGCCATCGCTAGGTACATCTGTGGAGGCATACAGCCCACGGCGGCTTTTATATGAGAGCAAAATAAGATACGATAGAGTACGAGGAGTGAGAGAAGCTAAGAAAGTGGTAGTAGGCGGACGAGGTAAAGAAAGAAAAGGTGACGGAGAAGGGAGATAGGGGACGAGTAACAGGAACGAGACAGTCCAAGGGAGAGTAAGAAGGGTCAGAATGGTCAGGCGTGTAAAAGAGAGGAAGAAGATGAATCGAGTGAGACAATAAAAGAGAGAACGAGGGAGATCCAGAATGGACAGAAGTGGAAGTCAAGAGCCCTGGAAGGAATTAAGAGCTTATTCGTAACAAGCACCGTGATGAAGATCCTGTGGCAGCGCCAGCCGTCTAGGGAGTTTCGAGAAATGGTGGCAGGAGAAACGGAGTAAGAAAGTACTTTCCCCACTTGGCCGACTTTGAAATTCCGATCGTGTGCCTAGCCGGTAAAAAGGATGAAAAAAAAGCAAGACGAGACGCCAGTATCTCGCGAAAATCCCACAGACAAGTACCACTACAGAAACGGCAAAACTTCCTAGAGTTATATCTCATTCACGAGTACAGCATCTTTCTCTTATAACAGTCACGAGCGAATTAAGTTCTGTTTAACTAACTGTAAACGTAGAATACACTGTAGAGCACACCAACCGCAGTGCATTAGTGTGTTATTAATTTTCAAACATATTCCCACATGTCCAATGGTCCTAGGGAATTTTGTAAACCGATTAGATCCCTCCATAAAAAAAAAAACCTCTGCTGTCTTACTCTCAAATTAGAACTAACAATACCCGTTATCAATGCGCACAGGCCATTCACTCGACGAGGCTCTGACGTGATATTCCTTTCAGGGGTTTCAAGTAAACCCCAGGATCTAGAATCGGATCCTTAGAGGGAATCTCAGGGAAAGGCATCTTTTCAAGAAGCCACGATAAAAGGAAACGGAACAGCGTTATGGGTAACTACGGAATCAACGCACAAATGTTACTCGCCCAACCATTCACAGGTCCCAGCGTACAATTGCAAAGAGTGGCGAACTATCAAAGATACCCCAGAAGCTGGTAAAGACATCCCTGTCCTGAGGGTATCCTTGTGTACATTGTGTAAAACGGCAGCAGCTACCAACAGACCCCTCCCCCTTCCTTACAGTATCGCTGGCGTCATAGTGCCAACTCGAAGCAACCCTTTCTCGACTCAGAAAAGTAACTATCGCATAAAGCCGGCAACCCCGACAGTTTGCGAGGGATGATCAGTCTCGTGGAAGCATAACGGGTTGCGAGTTACGACGGAGGCTTAAACTTTTACTGGTTCAGGAGCGTCAGCGTCTGGGGTGATTTTGCCTTGGTTACTCACCACCCTTACCTTACCTTACCCCATCGCAGAACCCATCCCATCCACTCCTCTTGCCTCTGGTCCTATTCTATCATATCCTATCCTATCCCATTTCAACCACTAGTTTGGTATAACGCGTCATCTCATACCCCCCAGGCTCCAATACCTCTGTACCGGTCCATCGGTAGGAACTAGCAGGATCCCCTGCAGCATTCTATCGTCCTTTTCTCTCACCGCAAGAGAAGGAGAACTCTCTGCTCGAGAGAGTCTCCTCTTTTACCCACTGTCTTTCGACCGACTTTACCACCACAATATCCAGGAGATAGGCGATAGTGCTTTAGGGTCGTAGGGTGCGGAGGGAGCATGGTACTGCCCTGGCTCCACAACCCCCTCGTGTGTCTAGCTCGCGAGGGGTTGCACGCCAGAAAGGAGGGGTGGTCAATGGGTGGTACGAAGTGCTAGCATCCTGGCGGAAAGGAACGGAATGGCAAGGGTCTCTTAAACCGGCAGTGAGATTTTATAGGAGTTTATCTTCCGGCGATGGGGATGCTGGATGGGAAATGGAAACGTTTCAAAATTGCTACCGGGTATTTTGTATGGATGGGTTAAGATGCGTTCTCTCCTTACGTTCAACCGATTGGATGATTCTTTACGGAATTTCTCGCGTTTCATATAGTTCTGGAGGTCTGTCCGGCAGGAAAAAGGGATGATCGTTGAATGCCGCTCGTATATTTTTTTTTCGTATACCCCTCGGAGAAACGATATGCCCACTGTTCTTAAAAGAACCCTGTTCAGCGGAGTATTGTAAGCTAAGGGTACAGTCGGTGTACAAAAACCAAACAGCCATCCTCGACCGTCTTCCTGCTGCGGTGCTGGCAACGTTTGGTTCTGCGGGTCTTGGTATTCTACTGGCACCCTAAATGCGGGATGTTAAAAGGCTAACAACGTCTCGGGGTGGAAGTGGCAGTTGAATTTTATGGTGGTCCATTTTTCCGGCTGCAGGGCCTTACACGGTCCCCCTTGCATATCATGTGGAAAGATTCTTGTATTCTAGTGATGAGTGTTTAGAGCATGAACTTCAATCCAGCAATAGCAATGCCGCCATTCTTAAGGAGTGGTGGTATTATTGTAACATAAGATGATTCATTGTTAAGATGCGTTGAACTGTGCGGATATACTTAAAAAAACTACTTGAAATTTACCTTAAAGAAAAAAAAGTAACTTTTACCAACAGCAAAAAAATGTACCTCAGCAAGCAGCGATGCTGTAAAATGTTCTATCGCTGTAAGGCGTAAAAAAATAAATCGAGAAGAAAAAAGTACTCGATGACATTTTTTCAAACATTGCAGAACTTATATGTATCTTAGTTTTATGTGTTTCAGAGAGTTGTGAGCATTTTATGAATGGCACACGGTGCATCCTCGGATAAGATAAACGACGCCGGAATGCATTCCAAAAGGAGAATCTCATATAAGAAATCAAGTCCAATATCCAAGAGACACGCGAAAATGACAATCGCTGATTCTAACACATACCGAACCCTCCTGACTCCCATAATATAACACGTACAGAAAACACCAAATAAAAGACTCGACAACCGCAAGAGCGCCCTCTGTCATACAATCACCCATACGAGAATCACTAAAAACCCCCAAGGGTGTAACTCCGTTCGATCACGTATACAAAATCGCACCCTTAAATGGAATTCCACCCGTAATCACCAATTCATCCCAGTAACCTACACAATACGATACATACACCTCAAAACCGACATAGTCTACGTACAGGACCCAAAGAAACAAAGAAAATACAGATTTCATCTCCCAAGCGATATAACCCCCCCCCCTCCCCCGCCCCAAGGCATCATACGGAAATATCTCAAAAAGACATTCTCTTCATCAGATTTCTCTTAACAAGTAAATCAAATGCCTTCTCAACTGAAGTCCGAATAAAAAAAATCTTACGATTCGCAAGTGTCTATATCAACGTGCGGAGCCATAAACAAAGTGTCCGGACTCTCTCGTGTGTCATAAGCGCACACCGTATCAGGCCGTAGTAACGCATCATGCGTGAGGCGCACCTACATGCGTGAGTACGGCCGTCCCTCACGCATCGCGTATGTACCTGATGTTATATTTAAACGCGACTCGACGGTCGCGAAGCGACTGACGCGCATGTAAGATGCGCACACTGCCGTGGAACGGGAAGATAACCCATGTGACCTTCCCCCCCACTACGTAACAAACCAGTGGCGGCGCCGAGTGCGTAGTGGGGGCAAAAGGGTTATACGAATCGTAGAAGCGAAGTGGGGACAGTGTTGGCGGCCAAAGCATACTCATGTCAGAGAAAGAAAGAGAGAGAGAGAGAGAGAAAGGAAAGTGAGAGAGTAGCGGAAGAGGGAGAGAGGGATGCATCGACAGAGGGGACATTGGTATAAAAAGGGAATACGACCGGGAGAAGTGTGATAAATTCGTAGGAGGGTTACCGTACGTGCAGAGGCCAAAACTCAATGAACTGCTATTGATTAGCTGCTCATTTTATTCCGACTCGTTCTCATGCGAGACACGTGACGACGGCTCGCGCCACTCACTCACTAAATGGCTTCTCGTTCGATGCCTCGAACATTTCACTTGTGCTTGCTTTTTCGTTTTTCCTCTGTAGTGGGTCAGTCATGACTTTTTGAAAAGGACGAGCTGAACGTCAATGACGACAGAGAAAGCGGGTCGGGTATATGGGATATTCTATAAGACAGGATTACCCGACAGGCGTAATAAGAGTCGGAATGCTGTATGGAATTTTCTTCTTAAAATACTGTACATACACTTAGCGTATCCCAGGTACGCCTATGATTTGTGAAAGGATGGTACGGTACTGTTGTTGGTAATAATTTATTATCGTTCCCTCATTGAGAACGTGATTCTACGTATATAGGAATTTAGTGTACGGTAAAGATAGACTCCTTTATTATTTGCCAATATCCTGACTCGCACTTAGTCGAGAAAAATTGCAAAGACACCGCCGCGGGAAATCCAACTAATTTGTGATTTAATTTACCAGACCATTGGTCGATTTGGCCTGGTTCCAATGCTCGCGAGCTACGGAGCAATGTAAACCGAACGGAGCGTCGTAGGCCGAAGTGACTCGTTGGTTAGGGAGTGAAGCAGAGGCAACGCGCGTGTGGAAAGGTGCGTTGTACTCAAACAAAGTAAAGATATAATTAGCAACGAAAACAGCTATACCAGACTCGTATAGGTACAATCGGACTACCAATTGAACTTGCGAATAAACCAACACGCGAAACTTCATGAAATTCAAAATCACTTGAATCATCAAAAATTCCTAGCATCCACATCACACGTAACAATGAATATGCAGTAGCCAAGAAATATTAAAAATTGTACATATTTTCATTCACAGGTTGATTTCCATAAATCGATCTCATCAAATCAATAAGGCTAATCAATTGCAATTAAACGTTTATATGATCTTATACTCTCTATAATGTGATCAGCTCAGGGTGCAAACAACTGGTTATCAATGCCAAGGAAATCACTTTCTCCACTTAATATTAACCCCTTTCGTGTCTTGCGTGTCACCGATACCTCGTAACCTTCGAAAACCATCGGACCATTGAACCGATTAGCCGTGACAAGAGTATGAATATATATATATATATATATAAAGAAAATACATATAAAGGAGGCCAACGTAATTAGAAACGATATCGCTTGTATTATCCAAGGCAATGAAATATACATAAGCTGGAATATATCCAATTAACATAATCGATTAACCGCGATGCTTCTCCACGTTCATCAACAGGTACAAGTTTGGAGTAAACACAAAGCTAAGAAAAAGAAGCATCACCGTACTTCATTGTCACAAACGCACAAATGAATTTTGATGATGAACCCCTGCGGTACAACGAGGCGCGCCGAAAAATACAAGGATACAAAAAATAGCGCGTTAAAACAGTGAAACTTGACGATGCACCAGGGTAACTCCTGAGTGCACATTTATTTTTAGCGTTTTCTCGTTTTTTGCAAAATGTCCCGGGATGCTCTCTAATCCGAGCGTGTAACAAGGCGAAGGTACGAAATTGAAAAATTGAAAATAGCGCGTCCCCCATGGGGATGGCCGACGGATTACTCTCTGGCATTCAGGTTCTCAACCCCCGGCGCAGCCTTTTCATTCGTCCTTTCTCGTAATTCTTCGTGAGCACGTAACCGCACTACCCCCAACCAAGCCCACCCACCCACTCACCCATCTCCCCCTCGCCCGAGGCAGCCTTTGCAATTTTCACACGTAATCTCCACATAAGGCCAACTCCTGGACATCCGCGGGAAGCCTGGAGTATTTTTGGCGCACCATATTCAAACACCATTTTGGGTATGCGACCAAAGCTTCATACTACCCAAGAACAGAAATTGACCTACACGTGTAAGAAAAGCACATTAGCCTCCTCATAGATGCTTTATATCATGCACGTCGTAACCTTATCACCGATCTACACGTAGCTAACGAATCATTGTATAATTGATATTCATCCGAAATGACAATAATGAATATTACCGTGATAACGAGCCAAGACCAGTGGGTTGAGAACCTACCAAGTCGAGACTCATTGTCAGAAGTCTTGGCATCCTTCGAGGAGTGGGCGTAACCGTCGCAGGAAGCGACGCTACGGTACTTTGCAATTTTGGTCACCGTGTATAATACGACTCTGTACACTGACTGCTAGTGTGTATGCAGGTATAGATATACACATAGGGTAAAATGTATGTGGGATCGTATATAGGGTGTCGCTCTAATGTGCAGACTCCGTTGCGAGGGTCAGCTTAACGTGTATTCGCATTTGGAACAACGTGTACTCTTGTCCCCTCTCGCTCGCTCCTAACCACTGAGTCTCTCTCTCTCTCTCTCTCTCTCTCTCTCTCTCTCTCACACTGTCTCTTTCTCACTTTAGCTCGCTCGCTCTGTTATTCTCTATCCACCTCTATCCCGACACCCTTTTCCACAGACAGCGGAACAGCAGAGAACCGCGTGTTCGTGATGGCGATAACGTTAACCGGGCGTACCCGTGTGTTACGTGTAATGCACTCTTTGTAGATGCACCGTGTGGATGAGCGTGTGCGTTTCGTACGCGTCGTACGCGATATAGCACGTGAGTGTACAGTGTGCCTTCAGGGCCTGCTGCCACTATCTATCGATCTCCCATATATGAAAATACTAGGCAGGCCTAGAATGAATTTCGGTAAAGATGGAAAAGAATTGTCCCACGCATTTATTCACGTAGGGATCGCGCGCGAACTTGCACCTATGACTGTAATACCGGGAATGCAAGTGGTGTACCAGATAACACTGGTGCAATGAGGATTTAGATTTTTGAAGCTATGACGTGTCTTCACCGTGAATCGAGTGTCCAGTCCATTCGTGTCGCCCACATGTGCCATAGAGAACGTGGCACGAACGCTAAACGATGACACTCCGCCATTTTGTTGCACCCACTGACTGCCCACGTACACAGTGTAGGCACTCTAAGAAGCCTATATGAGGAAATCGCACGAAAGCCTTTTGTCGAGATTTTCGAGAAAAGAGAGACAGAGAAAGAGAGAGAGAGAGAGAGAGGGGGAGGGGGGAGGAAGGGAGGGAGGGAGGGAGGGAGAGAGATTCCTTTGATGAAAATTAATGAACTTAATATGTTTTTAATCGGGACTTGTTCAATGCCAAAATACTGTTGGTCGGTTGGTAATCAGCAATTAATGATACGAAATTATACGAGCGCCACCGTAAATTACGGGTTATTGACATACGGGGCTTTGCAGCAGTAGAGTATTGGATGATAACGGGTGTCTCGAGCGCGACGGATTCAAAGTGTAGATTTCAATTAGAATTGTCTATATCTAGAATTCTGATGTGTCTATCAATGAGATACAAATTAATCGTCAAATTGATTCTACGATATCAAGGTCTTATCGAATTCCGTCTATCGAGTGTGGAGTGTGATTTTTATGAAAAGTTATCTATACTCCTGTGTCTCACAGCGATACCAGGCGTTCGCGTTATTATCGCTTACTTTTGTTGAGATTAGTTTGTATCTCGAATCTTGACAAATAGTCTAATCGCATGACGAGTATAGTGATTTTACGACAATTAGAGATTGATCCTAGACCTTTGTCTTTGGAGTCGAATACCGATTGATATTATGAATATTTGATTACGTTGAATGAAAATATTAAATATAAAAGCAAAAGAACTTTTTTCTAATTTTATTTAATATGCAAATTGGACGATATTAATTGAAGTTATTTTATGTAAATTATACATTTTTGATATTGGTATTAATTGTACGATTGTGATGTATAACGATGGCAAATTTTTTATATGAGTTTCCGATTATTGTATGGGCGATTCAGAGTCATTAAGATATTTGATGTATTTCGATTAATTGACATCCTATGTAATATGTGATGATTCTTAAAACATACTTGAAGATCCCGCTTACAGCACGTGTTCGAAATACTTGATAAATGCACTGACCGTAACGCTCGATGTTGATGACAAAGGTTTTTAATATCTGAACATTGTCGAAGCCTTACCTGAAAATGAAAAAAAAGACGTATTTTAGAACGGCTAGAATATTCATGAATTTTAACCAAATTTGCCAAACTCGAATTTTGCCCTCGGAAATCCGTGGGATTATCGATATTTAGTATTAAAGCACGACCGAGATTCAGGGGTCAGGCAAATTCTGGGTTTCAACTGAAGAGGCATGGGACAAAAAGAGACGAATCTTCGGTAGTAAAGTTTTAATCGGTCCGCGGGAGTTTTGTTCTAAAAGCGGAAACGACGTCATTTCGACCGGACGAGAGCAGTGAAACCGCACGAGAACCAAAGCAAGAAAGACAGGATATAAGAGAGAAAAAAAAATAGAAAAAAGTAAAGACCGATCAAAGAGAGATCTATGAATTTGTACATTCTCTTAATCTATATGCCACAGTCATATAAGGATCCGCTAATGATAATTTCACATACGTCAATAAAACTTATCACGCACTGTCACATCCTTTCGCCGATCAAGCAATCCACGAAATAAAGAAAATCAGTATCGTACCGCTCACTAGGTACACTAATTCAACTGTCAGGAACGTCAGTCATTCAGGATCGGATCGATCCTATCATTAACACCCACCTATTGGAAGTCACGCATTACGACAGCAAGAAGACTCGTACGAGAAAGACAGCAAAAAAATGCTACGGAACCTACACAAACAGCGAGTCTAACTCGAGTGCAAAAGAGAGGTTAAAATAATTCTGAACGATATCCAAGGATACTGTGTATTTCCAGAAATTAAAGTCGTTCCTGCGGTAGAAGCCGGCAGGAAGATCAGAACGTTGGAACGACGGACCAGAGAACCGAGATAGGATAGATGCGAAGTAAGGAGAGCCAGCCTGCCGCGTCCGGGCATTGAGAAAATTGTTCCAAGTTTTTTTGTCCTCCTCTTTTCGCCTCGAATGGCGATAGAAAGTCCAGCAGCAACTGGCGACGCCGACGCCGACGGACCGGTAGGTGTCCGATCTCGCGTATCCTGCCTTCAAACTGGGACGCCAATACCTGGAGGCTCTCTTTTTAATATTGCACATCGAGTGGGTACCTATACCTACTCCATACGGTGTAACGAGACGAGTTTGGTACCACTGATAAATTCCATCATGGCCGACTAAAAGGTCAGGATCGATACGGACCTCCCGCGTGACGTAAAGATTTTCAAAATATGTAGTCATTACGAAAAGCAAAAAAAAATTCCAAAACGCAGTTTCCCCCGGCAGACATATATTAATTTCGAATTTCAAACTGGTACACTAAATTTTATTGAATTTTGTAAGACGATCGTTTCTAGTGAGAACACCCGGTAGACAGGAGACCGGTCCCACTCTTGTCAGATATACACGCAGTCTCACGTACCAACAGAGAGAAACGTGCGTCGCGAGTAGGTGCCTGCCGGTTCGCAGAAACAGTCAATTCTCCTTGCAGAAAGTTGACGGGAGGATTTCGGTGTTTTTGCGCATTAATATTAACCACAATCGTTACGGGTGTCCCGTTTCGTAAGTACAATATATACGGCAATTGGAGTAAAGTACAAATAAATATGTGATCCAGTCCTGAGGAAGCTGTTTCTCTCGTTTATAACGCGAGAGCGTTGGGATTGGTTGGACGGGCGCCACTAAGATTTCAATTAACGGTAATTATAAGGCAAGTCTCTCCCGTTACTTCCTGTACTGTATCCCAGGACTTGGTTTTCACTTCCACGAAGAAGACCCACCCTCGCCGAGAACTTGGTCGCCTTCCGAGTATTACGGGTAAGGGTAGTAGTAAAGGCATGAGGTCGGGTTATCGCAAAGCGTAGAATAAGATTCGGTCGCAGCTGCAAAGGCCAAAAGCCGCAGAGGCATATCCTGTCTACTGGTATCAGTCCAGTCGGGGCTTTTCAGTTACAGGCGCAAAAGAGGTAAAAGACGCTCGGACGGTGCCAGAAAGTTTTCCCAAAGTTCCATTTGCGGGCTAAGACTATAGACACGGAGGAGGTCTGACGTCGTGAGTGGTCGCACCCCCCTGTGCACGAGAAGACTAGGTGCATTTAATACCTCGTGGAGAATTCTTAAGAATTGGCCTGGATATTCAGGAGTGGCAAATGAAAGAAGAAAGTAAAGGGGACGAGGACGGGTAGCTGAGTGTTGTAGATATAAGGGTACTCAGACGCCTGCCAAATCCCTGGTTAACTACACATCCTATATATGTATATATACATAGACAAGGGTACATCGTAAGTCTTTACTTTTCAGGGCAATAAAAACCAACCGGATGTCGTCGGGATGTTGATGTGTTTTTATGAAATGAGAAATGGCTCTAGACTCTTCGACCTAGGACAAAACACCTTGATATCACGTGGACAATACTATAGCACGTAGTAGCCATATACCATCACGTGCTATACATACTGCACTATAATATATACATATATGTATATATAGTACCTATGCGTATACGTACATACAGCAGCAGAGCGAACGCTCTCGTTTCTCAATTAGAGCCATCTGTGTAACACGAACTCGAAATGTCCTCGACTAATTAGCCGATAGACCATTGCCAATAGAGGGTTGACTCGCAGGGTCGTGATAACGATCGACCCCGTCCGCAAGCCAACTACGAGGCAAGGGTTGGTCTAGGACTATAATAAAACGTACAATCACTGTGTACCACCCTATACATCATGTATACGTACACTACGTGCGTATATGGACGAACCTTGTGGTTTCACTCCGAATGGACGTATCGGTAAGGTAATGGTAGTGCAACTCCCGAAGATTGGTAGCCGAAGCTTGACGATATAAAAGCCGAAGCATGATAAGACCAAGTTGCGTTGACTGCAAGTTTTTCTAGTAATGTATAATCAAGGAGAGACCGAGTATCCCATTGACAAGTGACAAGTATCACTAGCGAGTATTCATCCGACTCTGCATAGATACAGGGTACGAATACTTGTAAGATCTGAAACTGAAGCGACTGATGGTTTCTCCTACGAATAAATCAGTGGTATCAACTTGTTGCATTAATTACCAAAGGGGAAGGCTATTAGGAATCGATTTGCTTGGAAGACTCAGAGGGTCCCCTCTATGTGCCAGAGTAAATTTCATTGCTGCATACAGCGGCTCTGTATGAGTTCTATATAAAAATATGTATACTGGTTATAACTGGAGGAAGTTGGGAGTTAGGGTTTACGTTATTTTTGACATTAGATAAACGCTTAGTGGTTAGTTGTGGACACATGTATATATGTATACAGGAAGGAAGAAAAAGACGAAGGTTGAGAATCGCTTTTAAAGTAAATGGTCGGATAACCGCTCGTTAGGATTTTTTACCGTAAAATTGTATTTTTTTTTTTTCATTGAATTACCAAGTCGCAACTAATATAGTATGAATAAAGCATTATGCAGCTCTACCGGGTGGGTCATAGTTAATGCATTGCAATGCATGGCTATAGGTATATACATATAAGCCAGAGGTCTATCCGAGTTTGAGCTTCCGACGTAAAAAAAAAATACGGTCGCGTGAGAGGGGAGGCAAAAAAAGCGTATAAAAAAAGTATGGAGTTTTGGGAAAATCTATGAATATCATACGTCCAATCGATTTTAATCGAAAAATCGAAAATCGCTCGAACGTCGACTAGTACCGTTTTAATTACGCACACTCCGCGGCCAATTCCGATCCCTGTCTATATCCATTCCGCATATCTCTAATGTGTAACATTCACCGTCCTATTCACTTATACGATCGAAAGGCTTTTAGCACAATTTGCCATCAATGCCATTCGCCGTTCAGTTAGCGCATCGACCCTGAAGAAAAATCAATCGGTAAACATCGCTCAATCGCACGCGGTTAAAGTCTGTACATTAATTACGAGCTTCGACAGTTGCACCTTATGGGAAATCCAAAAATATCAAAGTCAATCCCAGCAACCATCCTTCGTATCTCTGAGCAAGAGACTCAGTACCGACCGAGCCGAAGAAAAAAAAAGAAATACAAAAAATCTTGCATGAGTGCAGAAACCTCGTTTTATGTGCTTTCAGCGAAGCGTGCGAGTCTTGCTCCTCGAGAAAGGTGCCGCGTTTCGAGCATCTTTCTCGCTATTTTTCCCTCTTCTCGCAGAAGGCAAACCCAGAAGTGCTCACGGTGTAGGCAGTATAGGTACTAGTTCGCGGCTCGAAGAAATAGGTGTTCGTAAGAGCGGATACGTGAACCGGAAGCGGTCGGTAGCGCAGCGCCTGGCTACCGGCAATTACGCGGACCCACACGACCATCCTATCAACCAACCGCGCCGTTTCCTATAAGCATGTGGATGCGTCTCTATACATTATATACAGTTACCACATGAGGATGTATTACCTATATACGTGAATACGTTATGTACATATGCAATTATCGGCACGTGTATGCAATGTACTTGCTTCTACCGCGACTATGATGGTATAGAAGAAGAGCTCGGTGTTTCTTTTGAGACACAGGGTATACGTATACACAATATATGTATACACATCTGAAACCACCCAGGACATCAAGAGAAGAGAAGAAGGTGAAAAAATAATAATAATAAAAAAAACTCGTCGTCTCACTTTTTTTTTAAATCCCTTCTTACTCGACCATTCTCGGCCGCACGGCTCACCTTGATAATACGAGATATCTCAAACGAGTACACGGTGGACTAAACAGGGGGGCGGGGAGGGGGCTGACCATACGAGCACCGCTGCGAGAGGCCAGTGCAGAAAGGTGCGGTTGTGTAACAGGATACCGTGTGCTGGCTTGTGAGCTGCTAGGTAGATAGATATTAGCCTAAGCAGTGTCGCGAGAGGAGAATAAAAGTATACATATGAATATACCTCATTCATGAAGAATGCCGATCTTGTCCGAAGTCGTATGTAAATTATCGGAAGGAAGATACACGGTGTCGACGATGAGTATGGGAAGCTTATTAAAATTGCATATAAGTCCATCCAGAGTCACGCTGGTCACATGCCATCAAGGTATTATGGAATCACCAAGATATAGGGAATGATACGTGATCCATAAGGATTGCACGGATGATCTAGGATCGAAATATCGAGTGGTGAGCATCTCTCGCGAAATATATTTGAAAATGATCGATATTTCAAAAATCATGTGGGGTTGAACTGGGAGCTATTTTACCTCTGCTATATATACACGTATATACACTGTGTATAACATATAGATTAGGAACCCTACCAACACCCGTCAATAATCCGGTGAATAAACTATCGTCCACCCGCCCACATAACCACCCACCCACCCACCCATCCACCACAACCCTGCTCAACCGCCACGCACAGCCGGGTGTATGTCATATGTATACGTGAGCGTGTAGATCGCGTATATATTATATATTATATATATATGTACCAAACCGAGTGTATACACCACTAAGTACATATGTCTATTATGTGTATATATACGATTACACGCGTTTAAGCCTACATAGGTATGTGATAGTACAATGGACCAGTCACTGGGCATGAGTGAGTAATGACAATGGATATGACCAACTCGTGTAAAAAAAAAAAAACAAAAAAAAAATTAAAACAAAAATCACAGATAACTGTATTTTTTATTAGAACCATATTGATTGCGATAGCGAATCGTGTGAGTTATTTTTGAAATATGTGGAATCACCGAGATTAGCTGATATACATGAACTGAGCTAGTACTTGGTACGGTCATATCGGACAGTGCTCCGGTATAATTCTGTACAAGTATAGTAGATTTTTCGGCTTTGGAATTGTAGGTGATCGAGAGTGTTGCTAATCCGTTACTAGCGAGAATCACCTATATACTAACGGCACGATGTATTATTGACATCGCAACCCGCAATGTAGCCTGCCACCGTTAACCCCCTGCGTACTACAGTATTCCAAATCGCGTAGAGACACAGAATACCGTGATGCATATACAGGGTGGTGCGATAAAAAAAAATTTTTGTTGCGGTCTGTGAATGTTTCATTGATCACATTGAAAGTAGCACTGAAAGTAATTATCAAGATTTTTTTTACATTTCGTTATTTTAGCTCTGTTATGTATTTTACTGCATCCAGTGTACGTCGAATTACGTACGGTAAAATTCCGTTGGTGAACTAGTACTGAAGCGTTTAAATATTTTTGGCTATTGCCAAATTTGATAAGCTACTCCGTTCTCGGAAACGATGATAATTTTCAAAATTAGAGTTTGCCAGGGTGTCGTCTTGCATCCCATAAATTTTTACGTCCTCGCCCTGCCACTCTATCAAGTCTTGCCTCAATTAGCCTTAATTAGCTTGCGAAGTGTGAGGTAAGGCAAGGGCCAAGATCACGGTTCTGTTACTTGTCCCAGGTCCGGGAAGATTGGATGCCAGGTGGAGTTAATTCAATCGAATTGACGAAAAGTTATCGTAAATACGTCTAAAGTACCAATTATCTTATTCTCGTGTAATTCAATTTCGCATACTTCGTTAACCTAAAGATAGAGGATGGATCGATCGGAAGGAACTTCCGCATTGATAGTAGAAACGTGACAATCAGATGCTTATCGACATGGAATCAAATTTTTGAAAAAGAAATTGACTAAATGAATATTTGTAAAATTTCTAAAAAAATAACCTTTCAGCGGACGTCACCGACTAAGATCAATAACATACTGATTGATGTCCTTACTGGTCATTCATCATTACCCTTAAATAAAAATATTCATTCATGGCATAATGGCGATCAGTTTATAGTGAAAATAAAGTACTAAAACAATAATCAAGTCTAATAAGAAGTAGATCCAAATACTCTATTTTCCGGGATATCGAAAATTGCTTTGTTAAAATTATCCAAAAATTTGCAGCACGAAAAGGCCAGTCAAGGAGAATTGTATTTTCAGAACGAAAGATGGAAAGTTTTCACAGGCAAGAGATGACAGCCAGTCAGGTAGTTGGGTGTTGTAAGAAATGGCAGGAATAATGGAACCCGTCTCGGTCTACCTACTATCAGACGATGAACTCGACCCAGGATACCTGATGACCTCGTACAACAATATTTCACAAACGCGTCTTCACTGTCATCATCCGCGTAGGTATAATCCGATGCGTTTATTTTTCAATGAGAAATATACCCAATATTGACTCAATTGACGACCAACACGTTCCAGTCGTTCTCAAACTGATAAAATGCTTTTCCACCAGAGTCCACTCCGGGTCCCACTAGATCTAAACCCCAGTACCGTTCAAGTAGATTCAGGTAGTACTTTCAGTACACAATGACCTGACCTTCGTTCTTACTGACTCAGACCCTGTGATTAGTTGGGTTCAGCCATTGTCAATCATAGACGCCATATTGGACGATTTGTACATTTTCTATAAACATTCGGTAGCCAAAACTATCAATTTAGAACATTATCGAGTCACTCAATAAATTATACAGGGTGTTCCATTATTGTTAACATAGAAAAACAATTACGTGAGTGGCAACGCTAACGGAACTTACCTACGAATCGATATATTTTTGAAACACCCTGTTGCCTACATTCCGCTGACTCAAAGCTCCTGTCGTTTTTACTTCGCTAATTTTCAGCAATTCCACTTCGAGTAAGCAGCGCAGGCATATGGCTTAGTCAGTTAGTCAACCAGTCAACCATTCCATCCATCCGTCTGTCCGTAGAGGCGTGATTGTTGCAAAAAACTCTACAGGACGTTGCATGTGGACGTCGATGCGGTGTACCTTGACACGGATGGCTCCCTGAATCACCCAACGGCCAGCGCAAACATCAGCCCGCTATCTACAACACGCCTACCACGTAAAATTCTGAAGCGGTGTGTACCGTTGTCGCCCATCCGACCAGTCGATAAGCCCATCCTCGTTTCCGGAGCACACCCGGTATACATTGGGAGAAAGACTATGCTGTTTTCCTCGACCTGGGTAGACTCGAGCTCGTTCCCTGTTCCAGCAAACAAGCTCCAAGGAAGAAGACCCACCCAAAGCACTAGGTATATGTACTGTCCAAGCAGTTTGTGCAAGCACCCTAGTTTTCATAAGGACCGGTGCCGCCTAGGGCTATACTTGGAAGGAAGGAATAATTTCGAGACACCCGGTATGCCGTAGCAGAGCCTCAGTGGTAGAAAGGGAACGATGACTAGATTGCCCGGTAGCCGGACACACCCTTACCGGCAACATCGGACAACGTGGAAACATCGTTGAGGGTATATTTTCGGCGCGGACCCATATATATAATACATAAGTGTACGGTCTCTGTCGTTGCCAATGGGGTGAGATGGGGTAGTTTGCCCGCTGGCACACGAGCGCACCCCATTTGTCGGTTCCAGCCAGAGACATACCTGATCTTATGGGAAATCCATACTGGCCCTTAGTTCGGTGGGAAAATGAGGGGTGCGTCGCCATCCCTTGCTACCCACATGTTTCTCCTTCATTGCGACGTTTCCTCCCCCTCTATCGTCGTCTCGCTCTTTCGCCTTTGCTCTCCATAGGGCTTCAATACTGGCTATGTATCGGCAACTCTTCTACAGGGGTAGAGAAAAAAAAGAAGGCAATTCTGTGAAGGGACGTTCGCAATCTAACAGAAAAGGGGTTGTTCGTTATCCGCCAGGGGCGAACTGGCCTTCCACCCCTGGCTTTATTATTTCTCCGCTGACTCCGCGCACCCGACAAGAACGACTGACAAAACGCGTGCCTAATGTTTGACGCGAGACGATAACCGCAAGGGAAAATTACCGAGTGATTTGCAAAAAACTTTTCGAGCGACATCTTCCTACCGAATGATTCACAATCCGGCAGATCGTAAAGAACATCGCCGTCGCCATATGCGTGTCCATTCAGATAACATATCGCGCTACCAGAGTATACGAATATCAATGCTAAAGAAACGCTTCGGCAATATACAAAACACAACCGAACATAACATAACAGGGTTACGCCGAGCCAGTATAGTCTTTCCAGTTAAAAGTCAAAGATGTCTCATTCGGCAAACGACTGGCGCTTCTATCACTTTATCCACGCGGTTCAAAGATAAAAAAGTTTAAATTCAGAAACAGCCACCGTGGACGCAAACGATCGGACAGAGAGTGAGGTACAATGAAAAAGAGTGAGAGAGGGGGGGGGGGATGCGGAGGAGGGATGGTCTGGAATATCTAGAATGAGAGCTTGAGATATACAGGAGATATATAATATATACTATTATATATTATGTATATACAGTGCAAAACAGAGCCGTAGAAAGGGATGAAGCAAGAGAGTCTGTGATCATCTGGCGAGTGCGAGACAAGGCAAGGGATAAGGCAACGAGTGTGACAAGGACGAGTAGATTGGAGAATGTAAAGTGGAAGGAAGATGCCAAGCCTCTGGAAAAATATAACCTGTTGGACCGCAAGAATCCAAGTGCGGGAGCGAGTGCGACAAAGGAGGTGCTATGGCGGCCGGAAGTACGAAAGAGAAAGACACTGCGAGGCGAAGTGCGCACGAGTAACCTGGTGGGGATAACTGGATAGGAGGGAGACATACATTCCCGAACCTACCTCAACTCTAACTCAACTTTCGCGGTTCGAATCTGATTTCATCGATCTCCCAGTGCTTGCCCGTTAGCCAAACTAGACGGAAAGTCCTGGTGATTCTATTTATATTTGACACGGCGTTTCCGGTTTCTCTTTTCTTCTCAATCGTTCTTTCGAGCAATTCAGTGGCGATTATGAATGATTTTGAAAATTGGACAAATAGACGAAGAAGGTCGATGAACTTTTCTTGTCACTTAAGCACGTACATTTCATTGAATTAAACAAATTTTTTATTCAGAAACATTTTACCGGACCATTAATTCTTAATCACACCCTTACGTATCAATGCCCATCAATAACTAATAATAGAAAATTAATAAAGAACCGACGTCTATTGGTCTATATTCTGTTTTTATCGTTTTTTTTTAATAATGTAATTTCTCATATACGACATTACGTATGTAAAATGTTCATCCGAATTAATTCGCATCTGACAGTATATTCCGGGCATTATATATCGACCACAGCTGATTAGAAAGCACATCCTTAAACGACCCATTCTCCACGAGAGGATTCTCATTGGGCTGTGAACCTGATGGAGTGAAACGAGGCGGAAATAAAAAAATCCAGACTTATCTGATCTGATATATATATATACATACCCAATCTGTCGGATATTGTCGTCAAATCAATCGTTCGTAAATACCGCATTTAATCTATCGGTTTTCACTTTTCTGTTGATATTTTTCTTTCAAGACCATCGATTCTCGCCTCTCATTGTCTATGTCCTCGAAAGGGATGATGATAAAGAAGAAATTCTCCCATTGAATGAGCATTCCTCCCACTACATTATAGCTCCACCTTCTTCAGAAAATACCATAGGATTACGATTCGCCAGGTAAAAATTCACCTGCAATCTCAATGGCGCCCCTGACATCCAACCTAAACTTGGGTCAATGGTGTAGAGCGTAAAATCCATTCAGAAAAATTTAAAGAGCTTACGAAACTGGAGCAGAGAGGGATCTCAGTGCATTCAGTAATAAAAACGGTGGGAAAAAATGACAAACAAAATATACCTACTACGTGTACACTCCACGTACAAATTTTTACACACCGGTCCACTGTACAATAGTACGTCCAAAAATTTCCCTCATCTAATTATGACAAAACAACGTTTCCCAAAGACGTGCCATTCTTTTACCACAGCTGCGATAATCATTCCTTTTTTTTTATCTTTCTCATTCCTCATCTCTCTCTCCCAGCCTCTTTTCTCATAACGTTCCGCGGTCGTTCCCAATTAAGCGATACTGGGTCGCTCAGTCGGCTTTTGGTGTCGCGACGCCTCCTCTACCCGCGTCGTTGTATCCACTGCGACGTCGCGGAATTGAGACTTTCCCCGGCGTTCTTCTCCGGCGTTACGTACTACTAGAGTCCGGGTGCCGCCACGGACCCAAGCGCATTAGGTACAGCCCTTACGTCAAGTCACGCACGACTAGATATAACCAGAAAAAGATGCATAACGAAAGGGGTGAGAATCCTGATGCGAATCCCTTTTAATATTCGACCTGGTAGCTCGTAAAAGCGGGACGCGTACAGTCGGCCGCGAAACTCGTTGCCCGTAGCAAAGACGACTACTTCGTCGTGTGTTTTTCTCGCTTACTCGTTTTGTTTTTTTTCCTGGCCGTCTCTCTCAGTCACCTCTCACCCCTCCGTATCCCCAGCACAGTCATCCTAGTCACTCAGCTGAATACCCCTCTACCCTCCCAATCCTCTTCTCTTCTGATCCTCGATATGCCCCACCGCTTTGAGCTAACCGCTCCTTAACGTTGTCCTTCCTTTCCTCATAATTTCTTGCTTCTTTTTTCAGTTGCTTAACATTATCTTCTTTTCCTTATTCTCTCAGTTCTATCTGTCATCACTTTTTTTCTCGCATGCCATCCTATGCTACGGGTATAGTGGATTGGAATTACAATTTTTAGGAGGACTTTGAGCACTGAGAATTTAAATTGAGCGTCGTGATTGCAACTCACGTGGAACAAGAGAAGATAGGACAATATATATATATATATATATATATATATGTGTGTGTGTGTGTGTGTGTATATATATATACACATAGGTATGCATGACGTTACGTGTGAGGACTCACCTTGTGGTGCTGCATGATGGCAGTGGCCTTTCGCTTTGCAGACATGTTCGATGCAGAAAGAAAATCTCGGAGGCTCGGGAAGTACCCGCAGCCAATCACACTGCCGTGGGCGTCAGGGGCTACAGCAAAGTAGAACAAAACAAATGGACCTTAACACATGGCGCACCCGCGACGACGTTCAGTTCGGTTGCTGTTGGCAGAAGTAAACTTTCGAATCGGAAAGTCTTGTGAAAAGTTTGAAAATTTTTTCTGTCCTTCTTTATTTCCGTCCTTCTCTTGAGCAAGATGCTGTCTTCTTTTCAAGGATAGAGAGAGATGACAAAACTCGTGCCCAAACTTTCACGATTCACGAGAATGTCAAGCTTCACTCGACAAAGGTATAACTTGATGATGAGTTTTTTTGTACAATATTAATTTACAAAATTGATTAAGTCACTGGATAGACCATGGATCGATTTGTTCAGGCATCGTTGATTGACCTCTTATCTCTGACTCCACATGAGTTCACCTTATTATGAATACCTGTATTCAACTATCACAACCTTTCACTCCTCTGTTAGTTTATCTCGCATGCGAATTTTCTCTTAAAGAGATAAGAAACGTAATTTTCCAAAGGAAAATTCATCCGTCACTGGCCACACTAACAATTCACGTTTTCAAAGTTTTCCACTGAATTTTCAGGATATCTATAGAATCTTTGAAAAACACAGATGTCCTTTCCATACACGACGAACAATTAATTGCCAATAAGAATCTCAGTCCTCGAGTATTCCTCTGACCTTTATCGTCCCACTATGTTTACCTATAATTCATTAGTAACTATCGTACGTAGATCAGACAGTTCGCAAATTCTTTCTCCAATCAACAAACAGATTTCACGTTGCGGAGTAGTACTTCCCGATGAATTGTATCTCGTTGTATTAACGCACGACGTGGCCATGTGACAACAGCCAAAGAGAAGTATACAACCAGCGTTATAAAGTAGCGTTGACGCTCGACAGCAAGATTACAGAATATCCTCGCGTGACGAGCGCTCACGGCAAACTGGAGACTGGCGTCGCGGCGACGAGTCCCCACCCCTCAACGCCAGTTCGCCTCCCAGACCCCTCAGGGCCGTGCTCTGTCCCACCAAGTTCCCCACGTTTCCCGGAGTCCCCGTACCCCTCGACGTCGGCGGCGTCGGTGGCGGCGGTAAGGTAGGGTCTGTCACCGTCAGAACACCGAGGGACCTTTGGGTTGGTTCACGGAGGGCGGATAGGATGGTTGGTAGCAATGAACCGGCTGTAAGAGAGAGCGAGAGAGAGA
Source organism: Calameuta pallipes (assembly GCA_030142375.1). NCBI lineage: Eukaryota > Metazoa > Arthropoda > Insecta > Hymenoptera > Cephidae > Calameuta > Calameuta pallipes. Next base: position 2,278,129 of record JARQSW010000388.1, read on the forward strand.
GAGAGAGAGAGAGAGAGAGAGAGGGAGAGAGAGAGAGAGAGAGAGGGAGGGAGGGAGAGGGAGACAGAGAGAGACAAAATGAATGTCTGGGATGGGCAGAAGGATTGGGAGGAGGTGGAGGGCCGTTTGGTGCAGGGGGAACCCAAGGGGGCCGAAGAGGAGGTGCTGTAGGAGACAGCGTTACGGAGTTGGGCGTAGGGGGATGGAGGGTGTCAGAGGTCGCGGTCGGCAAAGGGGATATAAAGGAGGAGGCCTGGGGAACCGTGAGGGGCCAAGGGGCGCCAGTACTCATCAGCTGAAGGGGCTTCCATGGGTGTGTTAGAGTTAGGCTTGCTTAGGAGGGTATGTATGCTGTAGTACTATATGAACATAGTCTCTCCTACGACGTGTTCCAACTTGTGTTACGCGCACCCATTTGCCACACTGAGGTAGGTACATACCTAACTAGCTGGCTGGCTGGCTGGTTGGCTAGTTACACTCGGTACTGTGACTACGTACTACGTAAGTAAGGTGAAGGCTGAGAGGGTTGGGAATGTTACAGAACATAGCGTGTTACGCAACACGATAGCGCCTATGCGCGTGGATGAGGTTACACGTGGAGATTGATACTGTTTGATGTGTCTCATGCTAACCCAAGCGAATCTTGGATTCGATAATATACATTTTTCACTTTTTTATTAAACTCGAACTTTTAGTAAATCTGGTTAACTGTTATTGTTTTGAGATTTTTTCTCTTTTTTTTTTATGGTTGGTAATATCACGCGAGTAAGAGTTGCTGTGTTATCAAATAGTATACGTGTATGAGGGTTTTACTGTATATTTTTGAAACTCATCAGGTTCAGTATCAGCCAATACCATTCAGCCATTCCGGCAAACCTACATCCCTTTAACTCTTTAATTACTTCCATCGATATTCGATCTGGTGGCTACCGTACTGTTGTACACGCAATGGGTTTCTAGTATACACCCCACCTACATTGATCTACACTTGAGTCATCTCAAGTTCCAAGTATATATCATGGCAGTAAACACTTTTATTTAATTCGAAACTCTACGGTTTCACGCCAATTAAGAAATTACATGTCTTTCCTAATTGTTATCTCGTGCAGAATTCGTTATCGATATCTGACAATTAGCAGACCAATTAACGACAGCCATTTACATGATTTTGACGACCATAATGCATTTACTTTTACAAAAGAGACAAAACACAAAGATTATCTTATACGTCCCTGTCCATTTTTCATGAAACAATGATGACATCAAAACACAATGTGAATTCATTACCGTGCTAGGTCGCATTCTCATCGAACAAGAGTGAATGCGCTTGGCTCAGTAATAACGCTTGTAAATTCGCCTTTACGGTCGAGGCCGTAGTATAGTTAAATGACAATAATAACGGTAACGCGTTGTTCGCATGCATTCTTGCAAAAAGTTAACGTACTTAAGGCAGTATCTTCACGATGAAGAGTTTCGCGCGTTGATCATAAAATATAAAGAGACAAAAGACATCGATATGTTTCCGTAGAAATGAAGAGATCCAATAAATAAAGAACCAACCGTCACATCCCCTACTTCGGCACTGGGAATTATTTCTAATTCTTTCACCCCAATTGGGGCGAGACTCACCCCTATCGCCTGACTGCCAGCGATAACGATCTAAGCAACAGTTTGCTCTAAAGGGGAAAACTTCGGGCGACGACGCAAAGAAGCATCGAACTTCCTGCTGCGTGGTGATTCATGGAAATTACAATTTCCTAAGATTTCCCATAGTCACTTCAAATCATTATTATACGTACACTGTACCCTATCACACTTCGATCCTCGCAATATGATTAATAATGATTGTATTTAAAAATTTAATTGACATTTATCGAGTGGGGGTTGACTATGCAGACATTCTGTAAACTCGAAATACGACCATCCCTATTGATATGTGCATATACACCTGATAAGGGGTAGACAATGTATATCTACTATGACGTTTCTATATATGCTATGGAATAGAAATAGGTATATAGGTATAGTACATACAGGGTGTGTGTCATCTCGCGAGCGAACAAAGTCCACACGGCATTAGACACCCCTGGTTTCTGAAGCCTTGGGCGGTGGTTCCCTACCCTTTGCTGGCACCCCTATGGATCTCCCCCAACGCTGCTTTACCCTCTCCTCCCCGTTATTCCCCAGTCCTCTTTCACATCCCTCTGCCTATGTTTCTCGTCCCGAAGAGCAGCCCCTTTCCTCCGCACTCCCTCACAAAAAACCCCAAGTCCAGTGTGGCCGCTACGGGGGTTCTCCCTTTGCCTCCTCTCACCCCTTCGTCCCATCGCTCCTCGCTCTCTACCTACTTCTGCTACTCTAGCTCCTACAACTCCGCAGGGCTCTTCCATTCCCCATCTCGACTTCTTCTCATCCTCCGGCAGCGGCATCACCTCCTTCATGGCCCTGTACCTCTGCCATCTCCACCATCCAGCCATCTCATCGTGCTATACCTTTGCCCAACGGTTCTCTCCTAGCTCCTCTAGTGATTCTCAACCTACCGCCAGTGATATAACATTTGTATTCTGAATAATGGATACAATTTGTGTGTTATATTTATTACGTACACTAATATAGAACGGTGCTGCAATATGCAGCGACGTTACTGAAACTTGAAATATGCTCTGAAGCTTTTCTTTGTTCTTGCCAGCTCGCTGATTTGATCATCTCAAAGCCTTGTGCAGGTAATGCGAAAATTATCTTTATTCAGAACGCGTGATGGTTACGTTGGCGCTCCGTATGGTTAACCATGAAATTGTGTATGTGAAGTAGGTAACGCGACGCTTCAATCTACGTGACGTAATAATTTCTTAACTGGCTCCTAAGTGATCTTTTTTGGGTTTGATACTTAAGGCAGGAATTTTTAACGTAATACCTACAGAGAATATTCCAATGATTGGAAGTTATTGTTTTTGTTTTAATGAAAAAAAAAAGAAAAAAGTAAAAAGACGGAAAAAAGCTGCTTTGTTCAGTCAATATAAAATTTCCGGAAGAAACTCAACCACTCAATAGAACCACTGAAAGCATTTAGTGACTAATCCAATAATCCGAGAGGATGCGGGATCCCATGAAAATCGTAAAGTCCATTTAGTAACAGACAATGAAAGCATGCTTATATACGTACACACTATACTTTTGGATAAGTTAAATGATACATTCGTTTGATCATCATCATTGCGAGCCTCGTACAGCTTGCGTGCGATTCATCAGCTCTCCCAGGATGCTACCACTCCCTAGTCGTGGAGTACACGTACGCCTAAAGTCTACTCGTCACGAGATTATCCTACGTCACTAAAAAAATTATCTAAAATATTAACCTCCTATACTATTCATAAAATTACGCTTTTTCGAAGTCATCAAGGATTTGTTCGCTTTACCAAAACGTCTATCAATATAGGAAACTTGTATAATTAAAATTTTTCTAGGTAATCAGTAAAACTAAAAAAAGGAAGAGTTTTAAAAATTAAAAACGATCAATTTACAGAGATATATTGATGGTGCAATCTCGTGGTGGTCAAACATTAGTTAACGCTGTACAGGGGCCCCTCATCTCCTATGTGCGGCGTACTGACGGTACCAACCGCAGATACTCGGCAAGAACTAAGAAAGAACTTTGCTTTGCTTTTGCCCCACACATGGTGGCCACGTTGCCACCTCCTCCACACAGCACCTCCACCTCTAATGCATTCCCAACGCTAATACCGAGGAGGGCAAGCCGAACACACACTCTGTCTCCATCGCACGTGGAAACCCGTAAGCGGCAACCGAGCAGCACGGTGGGGGTGTCTTATAATAGCGGTAGAAATTCCCAACTTGCCTGCCGATTGCTCGTACCAAGGTGGTCCAAGGTGATTCGCCAAAAAAGATTTCGGCTACCGTTCAGTGTCGTCTGATTTTTCCAGATAACGAACTCACTGGGTATAGTTCAATGACTGGAAGTCTTTACGGGTCTAATTCTTTTTTGCAAAAAAAACACATCCAAGTTCGTTGATAATAATATCTGTGAAATTAGGACATTGTTAAGTATCGACGAATCTGATATAGGTACTCCAAGAGTGGTACAGAACAGTGTTTAATTAATGGCTGCTAATCGATACGACGTGAAACTCCGTTACGGTTCAACTGCTTTGATTTAGGATATTCAGGATCTCTGAGGACTTAGATTCAGTCCTAGTTTGAACTGTCGGATTTCTGAGGTCTTGAAAAATATTCAAATCGATATTCATCTATGATAACAGGGCTAGTTAGTCATTCCTCCTCAATCTAATAATCGTATTGTCGCTCGATACAAACCTACCCTTAGTGTATATCCTCCCTCTGAGGATTTTGAAGGAACAGGTGGCTCGTTGGTACAGTTTCTACCTACTTCAGTCTCGATTAGTGGCTCGGCTTGGTCTAATCACGATCGGAAATCTATCGCCAGTCTGTTTTCCACAGTATAAAAAGAGAGTAAAAAGAGCTTCCACACGAAAGGGGCAAGTGCACTGGTCATTGGTCTCAATTAAACATCGGCCGGATCGACTTTTATCACGATCCACGAACGGCCGGATCGAGCCGGATTCAATACGGTCGATCCTAGAGCCGGATAGAATCAGCTGTCTCATTCCTCAAGTATACCCAATTATTTCCAAGTTCATATCCCATTTTACTCATCTTTAAGTCAAATATAAGAAGAAAAAAAAACAGTCGTCATCATTACCCTACCCTATCTTACTCCACACATTCAACTACTGAACAAAACATTATAATCACACGAAACATACAGTATTATTAGTTCTCTCTTTCTTTATATAAATCCTGCATCATATTAGTCATTCAGCAAAGTCTAGTTCTTGGTTAAGCTGGCTTATCCTGAAAGGATCCCTACGTTTTCCCGTATCTCCAGGTACCTCTACGTCCTAGGGTATGTGCCGTACCGTACTTGAACCAGTGTGTACCTACTGTACCACCTACATCGGGCCATTCGCTTCTGCCCCGGCTAAGGTCTCCTCTTCCCCTTCAGCTGACGCGCACATGCGAACAGCACCTGCAAGCCTTGGCGTACTTAACGTATACGCATGTACACTGTTGTACAGCCGCATAATAGGGGAACTCGTAGCTCCCTCTGTATTTCCACCTCTGTCTATATACTCAGATAAATACATATATACTATATATATACATGAAGTATATAAACCTCTATCTACCTCCACTACACTTCTCTGTACGTAGCAGGTTCATGAGTGCGCCTATGTACTCATCTACTCGAAGTACATAGGTATACGCAGCAACGGTAGGAATACAGTAGATACAGGTTCGAACGGATAGAAAGACGCAAGGGGCACAGTTTGTACGCTCAACACTGGCCCTGGTCACACACTGTTGCCAACGCGATAAAACCAATCACCGAAATAACCGCAGACCCACCTCAGCCAGCTTCCCGTCATGGACACGTGGCCTCTCCTTCACCAGTACATTTTACCCTCAACGTTGATACCACGTACGACCACGTATGCTCCGAGTATACAGTTGATGCACATATGCTTTGACGATGTATGCTTATCGGCACAGCATTGATCACTCTTATGGTACAGTTCGCTAGATAGAATTCTCAAGAGAACACGTCGATTGGTACTTGATCTTGGCGATTCTCGCTCGAAGGGAGTTAATCAGTGCGATCGATGATTGAAGGCAGAATTTTTGGATTTTTATTTGGTATGCTGATTGAAGGGCACGAGCACCCATGTAGGACTTGGTCATGTATAATTGATGAAGTGTAGATAAAGATTTAATTTCCTAGTCGAGATTTGTGATTTTCATGCAAAAAGAAATACATGCGTGAAATAGTACAGGTTAATGGGTGTATTCGGATATGATTAGAAAATCTTTTCATTTAGGTGGTATCTGCGTAGCTCGCGTTCATCATACATTATACATGCTCTATTTAAACGCCAGCGTTTATTTTGGCCTGTCAATCAAACAGGCGTCCGCTAATTCTTTTTTATTATACGTTTTATGTATACATATATGTGTACATTGCATTGGGCCAGCCAAGTCACAGCTACTGATTCATGACATTTTTAAATTTACCGTCAAATCATTCATTCACATACTTGTTGAATATGTATATATACATATATATGTATACTAATATGTAGAATCGCGCCTTAGAATCTTATAAATATCATATTACGTATGAACTACTTCTCTAAGACAAAGATTTACAGATATATATGTACATACTTGTAGAAAGGGGTGTGGATTTGAAGAAATCGCGAAGATCAAGAAAGAAAAAGAATTGAGACGTAGAAAACGGTCACACCTGGTAGAGGAGTCGATCAATAAAATTTATTTTCGGACGATCAAATCTATTCCTCCATCCGAAGGAGATTCAGTAACAGCGGAAAGTGTCAACTAGGCGAAAAAGTTCAAGCACTCAACTTTCGCATATGTTGAATACACACGTGCCTATATGTTAACCCATTTGATATACTATACTACATACATATAAGTATATAGAGAGAGACATGCACAGTGCGTTTATAATGACAACTTTTAATACAAGAGCGTATATGAGTATTCTGATATACTATAAGTCATTATGTAAAATTTGGATAAGCCCATAAGAATTTTTATCAATCCAATTCATTCGCAATAATCGGCGACCTATTAAAACTGTTAAAATCTACCTTTAAATATGCCCCTACAAAAGACTTAAAAATGTCGCTCGTAAACCGGGCTTAAACGGCACGTCATTGTCGCTGCAACGATATCAGCACCGTACCTTTTACGGGATGACGTCATGGCGGTAGAAGAGCAAAAAATGTTTTACAGGCTCGAGCGTTTCGCGAAACGCTGGCGCACGACGTTCATCAAACGGGTGCATAAACTGGTCCTGAAACCTTAAAATAGACGCAACAATTTATACATCCTGCTGTTGCACCTTTGCCGCCATTCTTCTTCCTCGCTACCCGACGCCTGGCAAAGCTCTAAGACACATATATACGTATATACTATATACCTCTCCAAGGAGTCGCATTGCATAGGGTAAACAAGAATCCATACAATCTAATATTAATATTTAGATATACGCACTATAATAATAAGCCTCGTAATACTTGTCAAATATTTTTATGATTATCACCACCTACCTTATTATACAGGATGCTCTGGTCTAGGTAGTCCAAGTTACTGTAAATCTTGTGGCGTTGGAAAACCGTGTCCTGCTAAAATTAGAAAGCCGATGAATATGTCAGGAATATATCGATGACACCATTCCTTAGCGTTAAATACGGCAGAAGTGGTAGAAATAGTGGATCTAACCTGATGGCGGATCTGCACAATTAATTATTACGCAACACTGGCATGGTCCTAGAAATTAAATTTAGGTTTTGTACTAATATTAATTAGCGGTCGAACCGTGCAGTACCTTTGAAAACAATTTGGGTCTCCCTTGTCCTTAAAATAGATTCTCAATATGGCTAGAATGGGCACCTATTCCCCAGGGGCAGAAATGTAAGGACACTCGTACCTCAGGATCGACAGAAAAGCTGAAGATAGCGACACGGGTACCGGTCACGCCCACTTCCGGTCCGAAGGATGCGACCTGACCGGGACAGATAGAGGGACTGGATTTTTGCTGGATATACATACATATATATTACATATATGTACGTGCTTGCTGAGGGTTCCTCCTTTTTCTAGTGGGTACCTGGGGTAACTAAGCCACTAGCCAACCACTAACAAAGGGTGGTCAGGGGGAGGAAGTTTGTTACCGATAATGGAGAATGATATTGATACTAGAAGAAAGTGGGGTAGTATCAGTAAAGAATGAGAAAAATAGATACCAACTTGAGGCTAACGATACCGGACGTAAGGGAGGCAAATCCAGCTTCTGTCAGGTTAAAGGAAGTTTGCGTGCTGAAGAGACGAGTAACGATCTTGGCATGGAAGACGACCAGATATTTTTCACCGTGCGTTCCCTAAAGCCCCGTTCACAATTGGCCACGTAAATACTCGCTCTCTGGCAGATCGCTGTTTATTTGACCTTTCCGCGCAGAGTGGGGTAACAATTTGTAACAACAAACCTGCTATACAATTTCCTGGCCGTAAAACTAACCCGAAAATCTCCCTTGCTCCTCACACCCTGTATCCTGCTGCCATACCACCCTTACTGCTTACATTCTCCTTCCTCGACACTCTCTCACATTGCCCGAGACGGCTTTCTGAGCTGGCGTCGCCCCTCGTACCCCTACACCCTCTGCCCCCCCCCCCCCCCCACGATAATCCAGTCACAAACCCCTGCTTCTTTTTTTACTGCGCACTGCCTACCCACCAACCCCCGCTTCCATAGTATTCTCGTAAAATTATTTCCAAGGAGGGTTTCTCCAGCCGCACCTTATACCTATCCTTCCTGTTCCTGAATACTCCCTTACTACACTCTACCCTTTTCTACGCTAGGCTGCGATATACCCTTCCTGCCTTGGTCTTTGGCTTTGACTATGTTTTTCTTTGCTACTCCGTCTTGACTGACGAATTACCTTACATTTACAGCCAGGTGTGGCACATCGTATGTACCTATTGCGTGTTATGTTAGGTATACACCTGGGAGTTACGTGATTTCTGTGAAACATGGAAATTAAGATATGATATCTTAAATGGATTTTTTTTTACCATATCTCATGTTATACGAACTACTGAAGTCTATGAGACGTATTTTGGAATTGAATAAAGAAATGCGAGAAAAGTGTGATCATTCTCGGCTGCATTACTCAAACCGCGCCAGAACGATTACATTTTTGGTAGGCGCTACTTTAGTTTAGAGGTTATCCCAGATAGGGAAAAAATTGTCTTGGCCCACCGGCAGCTGGGTAAAATCGTATCTTCGTACGAAAGGGTCGTTGGGGTATTGGCCGCCATGAGCAAAAACGTGTGTGGCACAAGGGATGGAATGAGGGTGCGCCTAGGAGAGGAGATAGTGTAGTATAGCTATATGAGGTATAGCAGAGGTGGTAGTAGAGACCCGTTCTACCGCACAGGCCATCCTATATTACAGAGTATCCTCACCCTCTTGGACGAACCAGCCCTCAGACCCTTTTCTACCCTTGAGATGAAACCCAACTCCCCCCACCCCACCCCACCCCATACCAGCCATCGCCAACTCCACGGTCCTTTGGGGTTGAATCGTGGATCGACCTAGAGGGTTGTTTGGCAGGAGGAAGGCTGAAGGTGGAAACTTCAAGGTATTGAAGGTAGAACTCTGGAAGCACATGCGAACCAGGAACGAGACCGGGAAATATCTCGTGCAGATAGGATTCGAGTGTGATATTAATTTCTATATAGAACTTTGACTATATATTAAATCATATGATAAACATAGCACGTCCAGATTCCTCTTCATCCCTAATTATACGCAGGCAGATATCGCAGAAGAAAAATTTATCTCTGTATCTGCATCATATTGAAAGTTGTCGACTTGAAATATTTTTGCGAAGAGATTCTCACTGCTAAAACGTGCTAAGGTAGATCGGCAAGTAAATTCAGCGAATAACGACTGCGCGACAGATGCAACTCGTTCCCTATTTTACGACATGTTCTTCACCCCGTTTCACTGCCGCGTGAATGCGCGCTATATGCGCCAAAACGGCACCAACCCACGAGCATTTCGGGCCGCCGCATAAAGCATATATCTTTCGCACAGACGCCCGGCTATACGGATATTTTTAAATCTGAAAAACACTCTTGGCCTGCCCTCCCGCACGGATATCTACATCTGTATACACGTGAACAGGTACACAATTAGGAATTGCAACATTTTACTTATCCGCATTATCATTTTTATTTCAACACCCAGCACTTCCGTATTCAATAGCGTAGTAGGATTTTTTTCAAAACTCTAAGTATTTGAGATTTTTTTTAACACTGTACAGACAGAAGTAAATCATGCACTGATATATTGCTGGTAACGTGAGATCTGTTTAATGTGAACTCTAACACATGGAAATTCCCTATATCTAGTGATTTTCCTTGTAGCAACCTAACTGAAGGTTACCTGTCTGTTAGGGTGGTATACTTTGGTATATTCTAGAAACGTTGCTGGTGGTAGATAGCAATTCTGCTACCGGGAACATTCGTGGAGAGTAATAGCTACGTGGAAGTAGATGGAGAAGTTCTACACCATAAAGGGAGTATGGAATGGTTGGCACTTGGTACTGAATGTAAAAGTCTCTTCGTGTTGAGAAAGGTCAGTAGATGTATATCTGAAGACAAAAATATATACGCGTACGTAGTATACGTATAATACAATATGTATGGGATAGTCAAAACAGATTTGGGCAGTCGTTTATATCTCGATAATTCACTCCCGAGTGAGAAGGAAATGAATTAAAGGGTCTTTGTGGTGTTTGAAAAATAAATTGTAGCGAACGAGTGGAGCAACTAACGGAAACGAGGAGAAACTAAGCCAAAGAAATGAAAGCATTGGGACTACAGCACGTAGTACAAATTTGTTGACTAAAGACATTCTAAGTAACAGGGACTTCAAGTGGCTAAGCTGCCCCCTAATTTAATGCTCTCCGCACTCCCCTGTTACTCCTTGTTAGAGGTACTTTCTTCACTATCTGCTCCTGCCTTTCTTCGCAGTACAGTCCCCGCCTATATCCTGCCAACGCCATTCCGTACAGTTTTACCCGAGCAAAAGTTGACTCGGTTTTCATTTTGAATTTCAAAGTTTAAACAAGAGATTTTATCTCCCCCCTCCCTCCCTCCAGCTACATTTGCCCAGAGGGCAGATGTAGATCCCCAAGAATCTTCAATATGGGTAGAAATTTCTCTTCCTTTTTTTTTAGTCACCTGAGTACCCTGATAACTTTAACACGTCTTTCGAAATATTTAAAACACACTGTCTATAGAAATATAATTGTCGTTAGCTTCATAGAAAATTGGTCCACTACTCAGCATCTAGTAGACTCTTGTAAGACAACAATCTGGTAAAATTTGGTCAATTTTAAATGTGTATAAATATGTGAACGAGGATTCGTCGTGATGGGTCGGAAAGGTTACACGTCTCGATTCTGCTTGGTATGGACCAAGGCGTTAGATATCCTTTGTAATCTCGTTGAGGAGGATCCTGGGCATCCTCTGACCCCAGCCTTCGGGACCTGCTCTCTAGCTAGCTCACTTCATCGTCTTCTATCGCTAGCAACCTTTCTTCCAGAGGTAGCTCCTACCGCAGGGCGTACTCTAAAACCCGTATAACATCGTAGCCACCCTCATCGCGCGCATAAATCACAATAGAGGCGGAAAGTGGCGTGGAGAACTTCTCAAGTACGAGGAATATGTTCAGGGTGTTCACGTTCCGCAGTCTTCTATACCTCGTAACCGTCGGCACCATCATCACCAGCCGAGTCGCCCATCTCTACGACCCCTCCCAAGTTACCCCCTGTCGAGCAGTATCGCATCAGAGTGTTAACGTGACACTGCTTTTCGAGGCTAGGCCTTGATGGGCTTGGCTGTCTAGGGGGTTGCTATCAGGGTGTGAGAGCCAAGGGAGACAACAGGGTGCCTGCTGACGTGTGGCTAATGCCAAATGAAACGTTTTGCAAGTAAAGACGATAACCATTTTGAGACTTGGTTACGAACACAGTGTGGAGGCTTGAAGGGAGAAATATTAGTGATAACAGAATTTTTTGAAATTCTTCTATGGCGACGATTGGTTGGCAGTGGTAGATACATTTAGAAATGTTGCCTTATACAAATTTCAGGTCGTGGATGGAGGTATCAATCAGGAAATTGAAGAGAAAGTATTATGATGAAATTTTCATCAAAATTACCTGCAAAGTTTACTGCAACGAGGAAACATTCTGCGCCCGCGGCTAGCGCACACCGTTTACCTTATACTTCGGATAAGCTATGAGTCCGTTAACGGATTTAATACGGTGTAATATATGAGACACAGTGTATGTGTATATACAGTTATATACTGTATAAGGGGCGGAGGGATGCACGCAGGGGTGGATATGGGGGTGGAAGGACCGAACAACCTCCTTTATTCCTTAGATGGTCCCTGTGGATCCTGGCTGAATCTTCCTTTCGTAACTGTACCCCCATTTCATCCCTTTTCGACCCCCGTTACCTCTCGGGTTACACTCCCCTACCGCCCATGGACCACCCTCTTTCCTTCCTGATGTACACACATATATATATATACATACACACATAGACCTTTGCAACTTTCACAGCCCTCACTACCCTCCGGCACCCGGACCATCCCTTATTCTGCTTCTCTCTAGCCTTCGCTCCTGTACGTCTCAGCTCCGGTCTTGTAGGTTAGGTTTTGTGCCCCCTTCTTTCTACGCCTTATATCGCCCGAAGCAAAAAACCTTCCAGCCTCCGCGAGGGACGAAAGAGGTCCTGGATAGAGTATAGGGGGTGGCTCCACCGGTGGATATAGGTAGAGGGTTATTTTTCAGCGCTTCAGCCATGATTCTCCTTGCTTGCTGGCTGATGCCATATCGAGCAACCCGCCTGGTTTGCTGTTGCTTTCTTCTCCACATCCTCCACTATTGATACATGCATAAGGCTGGATTTTCACTAGTCTCACCGGCCCTCGAATCTTCGGTTACTTCTTCTTGGCTATGCCATCCTAGCCCTACCAATGGAATACTACTTATTCACGGAGATTTATCGTGACCGGAGTTAGTGACGTCTCGTCTGAATAACAATCGTCGGATTAGAATTTACACTTTCGCCACACCCCCCCAGCTCTTCGGTGTAGCCTTATTTTCCAACGCCTCACGTACCCGAAAAGCTGAGAATATATGTATATGGAAGTCGACCGGCTCCGACGAGTCGGGGTGTAAAAGCGACGTGCTCTACCTTCCTGGGGTGTTGGCTAAGTAGACGTCGCCATAGAGGGTGTCCTTTCATACGGAGATATTTCTCGAAGACTGGCACTTGCTTCTCAAAAGAATATTAGAAGCCACGAATTTGAAATCATGAAAGGGAAGGCCCTTTTATTGGGGTGAATTTTTTTTTACTAACGACGACTACCCACTGTATACTTTTTATAAAAATGGGTATCTACATATGGCTTATCTCTTGTTGTTAAGGGTTGGTAAAAAATTCCATTTACTAAGGGTCATTACTCGCGGTAACTACCTCGATGGAATGGATGGGGTTAAACGATTATTTTATTTTTTTTTGGTATATGTCTATACGCTAGCACTCCCGATTTCCACCCTTTTGTTTTCCCATATCTTTTTGCAAGAAAGCACTTTCCCTCTGTATTACACCCTTAGGTAGTAGTGATGTCGAGGTGGTCTCTTCGGACTTCTCTTCTCTGGCTCGAACTACCGCAGTTCCAACTCCGTTTCACCCTTACGTCGTTCCCCTAGCTGAAACTCACCCCAGATACCAACCCTAAACGAAGGAAGGAGCGTAACGTTGCAGAGGCCCAGAGGGGTGGCGACCAGGGATAAGTTTCTTGTTAGGGTCCAGACTCAGTGGCGACTTCGCCAGTTGCTAGGTATGCCTATGGTACGGGGGTGAGTGGACGTAGCGAAGGGTACAAACAAACAGTGGCATACCCATTGCAAACAAACCTTCACCATCATACGTATTTCATTCTGCGGAATGATCTTGTGAAAAGCGAAAATCATCCTCTAAAAATGACGTTAGACATTTTTTCTAGATCAAAAAAATAAATGGTCTCGGGAGTTCTGAAAAAATGCTTACGATAAACTAAAATCATCCATGCACCATTCCTTCGGAGCGCTTTCACTCTTGAATACCGCACTGCAGACTCTAAGGGTTGCTCCCGTCTAACGATTCCACTATCCACATGATATCGAGAACCGGAAACTTCCCAACGGTATCATACATTTACTGACATAATAAGGGAGGTAAGTCAATACATCTTTTTAAAACCTCCAACTCCAGTAACATTAATGACAATTTCCCCCAAAAAAGCATTCATCTATAATGTAATTGCCGTATACGTGCACGGCTTTGGGTGCAGTGGTAAATAAGGGTAGGTTAGTATCGAAGCCCTCACCTACTACAGCTAGAGTCAAAACGTGTGCACCATACTCTAGAGGAAGGTATATATTTCAGACCCATGGCTACAGTTACAGTGAAGTGTGCAATATGCAGACTCAGGGGGTGCAGAGTATAGCGTGCGATAGTCGGAGGGTGCCTGTAGTAAGTATAGTGGACAGTACCAAGTCTGACTAGGGTCCCCGTTGCAGGGTGCACACCAGGAAGCTTGATATACCTATACAGATGGTGGATGGTACATTCTAACCAAAATGTTAATTATTCAAATAGTCTGGCTAACGAGCCAAGCAAATGAGTCCAACTTCTCAGGAATAGGGTGAAGGACATTAAGAGGATAAAAATCACAGGCGAACAGAGTGCAGCGTAGCATTTACAGAAAATAAGTGGCGCTACAGCATAGCGAAGGTTATATTGAATATGGGTGATACAGAAAAAAAAGTAAAGAATAAAAATAAGGCTTGAGTATAATTGAGTTTAGTCAATTCCAAAGGAGGGATGAAAGTCAAGCCTCATTGCCCATCCGTACAATCTGTAAACGGGGTTGATGAGGGTGGTGTATTCTCATTGGCGATGACAATTTGTAAAGTAGTGGCAGTGAACAGAAATCCTTGACGAAAGAGGCATAGGAGCTATAAGAAGTTTATGACGAGAAAGAAAAAATTTGAGCAATGATAATAAGGGATGAGAGGACAAATAAAGAGAGAGAGAGAGAGAGAGAGAGAGAGAGAGAGAGAGACCGAAAGGATGAGATCAGGAGCCAAGAGAATATTGGCCGGTAAATCAATTTTAATCGGCGCATTAAATGGTGGTGCTTAAAAGGAAAAAAATATAACTAGAATGGGTGAGATGCGCGAGAGTGGCTTCTCCCACCATCACTTCACACTGCAATTATTCAAACGACCTCTCTACGACTCTAACGTTGCTCTACTGAGCGATCCTGTATAACGAATGAATTACAAATGTTATAAATTCGGTAATAAACAGCCATTTTGAGAAAAAGGATCACGCTCATAAATTCATTTCCCGCGTCATTTGACGCATCCCTTTTTTATTGTGTAATGGGAAAATAATTTAGACGGGAGTATCTATAGCAACCATCCTCCGTACAGGGAGGTTACGATTTTCGTAATCGGGCGCTTTGTGTACACGCGCACCTAACATTTTAGTCGGGTCATTTGGTGAGCACTCTCTTAATTATGGCGCCCGTTATTCGCACAGGCGTCCCGACGCCGATCGCTACTTAATACAGAGTGATGAAAATTGGGTGGATATTGGTTTGAAAATAATAGAACACCCTGTAGGTCGTTTTACGAGGCGGTGCCCAAATAGCGTGATGACTTGATTGTTTTACACAGCGATTTCGTCCCCTCTTGCCCACTCTCTCACCCTCGTAGTGTCACTTGCTACCCTCTTTTTCTTGCTCACGGTTTCCTTTATCTCTCGTTCTTTATTGCGTCTCTCTTTCTCTCTTCCGATGCCCGGAAATCCAAAGAGACGAGAGAACCGAAGCGAACACGAGTTACCCCCTTGAGCGAAAATGGGGTAAATCGAGATGAGGGTTGGGAAATTAGTGCGTGGACAATTTTATTAGGGCGGCGGTGTGTAATGAAGATTTTATAAGCGACGCTCAATTATCGGTTATTTAAAGTCTTCCGATACAAAAATCTTGATAACGTTATTATTATTATATTTTTATCTTATCGATAAGCCTCATACCTTTCCCTACAATCGTTTTTTCGCATCCCCTTTTCTGCCCTATTGGAAATAATTAACCCGAAGCTTTTATGCTCCTCCAGAAGCGTCCTGATACATCCTTATAAGAGACCTCAACTAAATTTCCAGAATGATACCAAAATACTAACGATCGATAATCCGATCTGGGGCAGTTTTCTCAGTGAATAATCCAGGAATCTGTTCCTTTGCTATTTTCAATTATAATCAAGAACAATAGTATGTCTAGTATCATCCGTATATCGTCAAATCACTCTTCTTCGAAATTTATTATACAAAAATTCAAAAAAGAGATATATTCAAAAAGGGCAGAAAATATTTTATTATTTTGATTCAAGAAATTTTTTATTCTTCAACAGGAGAATACACGAATCCGTACACGTAATGTATATGGTGACGTAAGTATTATAGATAACAATATTCTCTTACCTTTGTTAGCCATGACTCCATTAGATCCTCACACAGTCCCTTTATATAAACTTCCAATGTAAATTCTTGCTGATAGAAAAAAACTAGAGGATGGTTCAGAACTGGTATCGACAAGTACAGAGAGTAGGTAAGTCCTAGGGTGCCTTGGAACCCTGTGGCCGTAGGATCGAATGTCCTTGAAAGTCCTTGAGCAAGCTTAGGGCTGTTGGAAGCGGACAGGACTGAAGGTCCGTTATACCACCATCCACCCCCAGGTTAGGGGCGGCCATTTTGCCCGCTTTGGCTCAGTCTCACCCCTACGGCCCTCTACAGCCCCACTGCCCCCACGGGGGATGGATGAACGAGGGTGAGGTCCTGCAAGCCATGGTATATATATACTATATAGATATACCTGACATGCCCTCCACCACCGGAAACAACCCCCGTACCAAGCCCGAGCCCAACCAACCCATGGTAGCCAACATGGCGAACACAGTGGTGCTCATAATTCGCCTGAAACCCTTTCGCAATCCGGTACAAATAGTACCACCCTTGCTATCTCGTGCGACCCTCCACAATTTTAGTGTATAGCGCTAGCCAGAGCTTTTTTGACCTTGATTAAAAATCTTTCTAGCAACGTACGTGGATGCCATTTTGAGAATTAGAAACATGAACTGACCCAATTTCATCCAGATATCCGTATAATTTATAATTCATACGTTTCACCCTGTCAGTAGATAGGTACCGACGGTACACATGATACGTGGGTACATAGGGGGATACATACGTGAGTACATGCACGGACCGGGCAAAGTGGGTAATGCACGCCACATGTGGGTGTGACGTCACGACAGCGCTCTTTGCCACCCCCAGCAAGCTCGAGACCCTTCCCTCTCCACTAACCCCTTTACCAACGATTCCGAACCGCGCCCTTTGCCCCTTGAACCGTCACGACCCCTATTTCTCCTCGCCTCTCCTCTTCTAACCCTCTCTCACCCTGCTGTCAACCCCTTAACCCTCTTCTGCCGTCTCTCCCGTGCCAACCCCTAGTGCGGCCAGACACGAAATATAATTATTGCCATTGCAGGAGAGACAAACACGTAGTACCTACCCCCTAGGTATGGTACTGTTCTACCGGATCTCCTTGGTCTACCCTACTCATCTTGCGCCATATGTATATGCATATGTAACAACACTCTCGAGATCCAATGCAAAAATCAAACCGTTCTGATCGATCGCTTGAATTTCGCATCCAGGAGATTCCTCCAATTATACTTAACGAAGCGTAATTGCTCGGGCATTGAGTCACCGAACAACAGACTGCCCCATAGGGGTCGCGCGAGTCATCCCTACTACTCTGCCCGCCTTATCTGCCACATAACGCTGTTATCCCTCGTCATACGTTCGTCGCCCCGGAGAGGCGAACCGTGTGTTTCTAACACTGGGGAGTCCTCATTGTCAGCTCTCTATTCCATTGTGCCTTTTCTCAGTTATAATCGAAAGCCCTTTAATGGGCATAGTCAATTAACAACGGTATTGCCTTTTCTAAGTTGGTAGTTGCTACGAGCGCCTTAAGAATTTAGGTGCGCCGAACACGAACTTTCGAAACGAAAATTTGGCAACAAGCTCGTTGGCACAGGAGGAAAATTAATAAGTCGACGTTTCGCGGTGAGAGAGCTGTGGTGGGGAATTGGGGTAGTAGAAAGGGGTAGTAGTGGGTGTCGAGAAACTTTTCAGTCACTAGTATTATCCTTGACGCCCGCTGGGCTACCGTGCGCAGGATTATTGGAGAACCTGGAAATCTCTGTAGGAAGAGACTTAGAGTCACGGGGTTGGGTTAGGTTTGAGTATACAAAGGAGTGCTGGAGGGATGATTCGGCGATGGCGTTGGCTGGTAGATGCTAGCTACTAGCGTTGAGGGTTCAAGCCTGCCTGCCTGCTTGCTACGACTAAACCCAACCCCCTTCGCCGTTCTACTAGAACGTACCGATAGAACCCCAGGAGCTAACCTCACCAAGAACCACCCCCACTATGATGCTTTATACTACATTCGTGGCTAGATCCTTTAGTGAACAAGTCAGCGCGTTCAGACTCACTAACTCGAAGGTGCTTACTTTCCACCCCGGCGTATTGCTCTGGCAAAGTTAAAGGGGTGGATTTTCGCGGAAAGAATCTTCAGCCGGTATGGTAGCGAGGGCTTTGAACCCCAATATAATTCCTAACACCCCCTTTAGAATAGAAAATTATATCGGGTCTCGCGGATACTTTAGCAATACTGGAAATAACAATAGTGGAGACAAAGAAAACTTCTGATAGAAGAAAATGGACGACTACAACCCCTACTCGTACATTTGCACATGTATGTAGCACGTTCCAACCCTTTACCCGATCTCCAGATCTAGGGAAACGGAGGCCAGGCAGAGCCGGAGCTTTCTGGGGTTCACTGATGCTCTGCGCCTTGCGAAGGTGGAGCCAAAGCGAAGGAGGCTTTTGCTTTTGACCCTCCGTGGGGCTTGGGATTCCGAGGGTAGAGAACGAGCGACCCTTAGGATTCGTCCTGAACCAACCCTCCGCAAAGTATCTACTCTAGGTACCCAAAGACCATATAGTGGGCACATACTCCTGGTATATATGTACGTAGTCGCCTAGCGCCATTGTCGTTTTTTTTATCACCTTAGAAACATAAAGTATAGGACAGTGGTATAGGAAGAGATGGTTTGTCTTGCTTTAACGTATTTCTTACAATATACATATACATTAAGACACACGCTTGAGACCAGGGTCATATATAATATACCTCTTGTTCGAAATTGATAACTATTTTTTTTCGAAAGTTATCAGAGCACAAATAATCAGTGTCCGTGAAAAATTTTCATATGAACAATATACCTCGAAAAAAAGGGGTTGTAGAAGCCCCGTGATCGTGGCTTACAAGTCCTCTGGGCTAGGAATGAATAAATTTGTGTCCCAATAATGACTGGTGTTGAATGTCAAGGGTACATGAGGTGAAGGGACGAATATTCAACGAACCAGGAAAAAATATGAAATCATATATTATTCTTCCGGGAATATTCAATCTGCAAAAAGCCTCGCCGACTAAGCTGTCGTTATTGTTTGCGCCGTTATCCGGTAAGGGAGGAGGGCGAGATAGCTGAGAAGGGGGGAATACAGTAGGATGAGTATGTGCCTACCCGTCAAACACGCCTAGTTCATTGGACAGCTGTGGGGGTGGTTGTACAGTTAGGGGTAAGAGTTAAATGTGGCACCTAGGGGGCATTGCTACAAACTAACAATAAAGTGGCGCGTGACAATTTTTGTCTTCATGGAAGCTAAACTTGCATAAGCACGAGGGTAGATTAGCCACCCCTAATTTCCTAAAGCGCCCCTTGGCAAATTTCAGTCGTGTAAAAGCGACCTTGAAAATCAAAGGATGGTTGATACACCGAATTCGAGACTCTACCTATATGTATATAGTCATGCATATGTAGGTATTTAAGCAATCCAACCCCTCTATAAATTAATCAGCGTCGATTACCGAAAATTGTGAATTTTTGCCTTGTTTTTTAAAGAAATTAAGAAGTAGTTCTCGTTTACACTTGATTGTACGATGCATATACATTATACATATGTACAATTATTGTACATATATTAATACGAGAAAGTTTTCACTCCCACGAATATATGTATACTTAAGCTACATACGCACATAATACGAATTTATCTAAAGTTCTCATCCGAGTGTACTATTGGCCCAAAACTTTTCTGACTAGTGCTCCCCATATAGATATACTCAAGTCTATACATACCTGCCAGTATATTCAGTAGCAGCCTACATCCAGGGTGGCGGCGCGTTATCCTTCCCCGTGAAACTCATCTGGTTTTCAATGGCAGTGAGAAAACCAGCGAACGATATATCCTGTAAGACTTTTCTTTCACCCTCTAGAAATTTCTGCCCCATCGGTCCGAATTTTTGACGACTTTCGATCTTCGAATTGTACCACCCAACGGTGAGTGGCAGAGGTAACCGTGAGGGGATAGCAGAGGGATGAGAACGGGGTAGAACCCCAAAAGCCTCAAGCATCGCTTCGCGGAATTATTTAGAACAGTGGATAGTGGCCTCGGTGTAGTTAGGTGGGTTGCGGTGTCCAGGACTATCCTCCACATCCACCCTTCCTTCCAGGCCGTAGTATACCACCTCGGCAACCCCTGGCTTTCGTCCCTCTGCGCTCTCCGCCAAGCCCCAACCGTACTCTACCTCTATCCCAGCTTAGTTCAAAGCAGCCACCCCCAAGCACCCATCCACCCTCAGCTCAACGTACCCTTGCGTGCCTGCCAGCCAGCCGTCTACCTAGCCCTCCTCTTCCTATACCAACACCAGCAACGCTCTTCCACCTACCCCCTCTCTGCCACCCAACCCCTCGTCACCGCTACGATTCCTCTGGCAACCCACCCCCTCCTCCAGCCCCCTATCCGACCATACCACAACCACCCCCTAACAGAAAACACAGCTGAGCCACGAAGCGCTGAAATACCTTCTGCCTTCCTTCTACCTTCAAGCAGCAAGGGTAGCTACCCTCACTCATTATATATACTAAAAATACATAACTGATATAATAATTCGTGTTACGAGATACGTACACGTTCCAAAATATCCCCCGAAATATCCTCGACGAGTGGCACTTTCAGCGCATTTCTACAATTCCAGCATTACCATCTATGTAGAGGCACGTACCAGCTGCTATAGGTAGGGTGAAATACAGAATATCTTTTTTTTACATACTCGGGATTAAAATTGATATGGCAGAGCACAAGTCGGACATATCTGGCAATTGATAAAGAATGGGCTTTTCTGTATCTACCTGCACTTTATAAGTGTTACGTAGTACGTTTAATTACAATCCAAATTCTTTCCTACGAATGTAGTCACAATCATATATTATGAAATTCCCAGTATATTTCTGATAAACAATTATTCATACTATGCATGTAAAATTCACCTATTTCGCAATAGAGAAATACTTGAGCGCAGGCGTACAAACTCCTATTAGGGAATGATAGGAAGCGTATCTATGATAAACCTTAAACAATTTTCGCGTTAAGCTCATACTAGAAAGCCACCCTATACGTGCACCATGAATATACCATATGCATACGCGCTAACATTACATACTGGGTGATTCAGTAGGAACTAGCCACCTAAATATTTCCATTTGGATTGATGATACGATATTTAGATATACAGGTGGCACGTTACTAGCAAACCACCCTGTATAATGTCTGGGTGAATGTGTGGAGAGGCGTGTGCGTAGATAACACGTAAACAGGAACATGCAGACCCGATCGTGTGCATATCTCCGAGGATACCTGTCTCTCTGTAAACTGTGGGCCATGTGCGCAACCCCGTCCCCAAATCCCCTGTACTTTCCCTCAGCATCCCCTGTTCCACTCCCAACCCCTAAGCTTCGTCCTGAAACCACCCCCCGCGTCAAAGACACGCACACGCTTTTGTAAAGACACGCTCTCCTCGCATACATATATCAGTTATATATATGCTTATATATAGATACACCCTATGTAGTTACACACTATGTCAAGCCTCTCATCGTTCGCACAGAGAGAAGTACAATATTCTCTATGTATTAGCTACATATCTGCTACATAGAACGGTGAATACATAGAACGATGTTTGTAAGGTGAAATACATAGTCATTTAATGAACGTATATATACATATATACGCATGTGATACATATACACAGAGTTTCACCATAGCTACCCCTAGCCAGCTACTCCTGTATGAGGCGAAGCGTGTGGAGTGGGATGGTTCGTGAAGCCGTGGAAGGAGGGTGTGCGATGGGGGCGCGATGGGCAGAGAGTCCCAATGCGGCTGACACACAAACAACCGAGCCACCCGAAAACCACCCTCTTCCCTCATTCCCATCCATGGCAGCCTACCGAGCCGCCCGGAGCTCACCCCTAACCAGCGTCAGGTACAGCCTGAATTACGCACTCCAGTGCGAATGCAGAGCAGAAGAAAAAACGAGCGTAAAATTATGAAGTACAAATAAACATATCTCTCTGATAGGTCCAACCAAACATCCCTTCGCCACTTTGCTAATCTTTGCAGAATCATCCTCCGTCAAGTTGATTCTTTTTATTTCGCCGCCGACGTATTCACCCTACATACGGTATCATAAGGTTTCACAGAAATCCTTTCCCTGCACCACTAAATTCAGTAGAATTCTCCGTAGCAATTGTGACGTATCAAAAAAAAAAAATCATCCTCTATATGACAATTTTCGATATCAGCATCCTCGTATACTCCCATTTACCAATCCATGCTCACTAGCATGGTATATCGCGAAGCCTTCAGCCAGCCCCTAACAAAATCATCCCCAATAGCAGAGAATCGGACGAATACCACGGAGAATCATACATTCCATAAAAACCATAGTAAATACATATATTTGGAAATTATATAGAAAGGAAGCCTCATGAGCAAAGGATCGGGGCTCAGGGGATGCAAGACCAGAATAAACCATACTGACTCTACGTACTCTATAAACCAGGAGACTAGAGTATCTTCGTCTATGTGACTGTACACCATCAAGGGAGATTAACCCCGTAGATTTCGCAAGGGTTTCGCACATTTCAATGGAACTAGGCGCGCTGATGTCAACCTACCTGCGCTGGGTTCAACGCACCTCTAAAGCAACCACACCTACTCATCCTCCTGGAACGTTCACAGCCTTCCCAACGGCCCTCTCCTGGTTCCCCGGCTACCCGGTTCTATCTACTCCTATGTACGTTGGTATGTACGTATATGTATATTCCGGTAAGCTATGTACCAACCTCACTGACACATATGAGGAGGCGTATACGTATACGGGTGAGTATGGTATCAAACTGGAAGAGCCAAGTATACTAGGGCCAGCCGGTCAGCCAGGGCTACCAGCTAGGCGGCTGGCTGCCTATCTAGCCACCTACCTACGTAGATGGGTAGGTTGGTTGGTCGGTTGGCCGGTTGGTCGGTCGGTCGGTCGCTCTTCGTTGGTTACTATACTCGCAGCACCTACCTTCTCTACCAGAGCCTTCCTACCTTCGTAGCAACGTACACGCGTGTACAGGCCGTTACAAACGTGAGGAACAGGCTACATGGATATTGTTGGCAAGCTTAATTGTAGACCCTGTAGTAGAAGCTGCATAGGGCTTGAACGAGATACGTGCTGATAATCACAGGTAGAGCGATGCATTGCCGTCAAATTGTGCCTCTATTGGACCTGCGGGCCTTTCATGGCTGTTAGATACTGGGTATGGACCACTTATTCTATGCACGTTTGTATACTTGCTGTATGAGAAATATTACGGGTTAAAGGTTAACTGTCTACCTTACTGATAGGATACGGGTATTGGATGACTGCTCTCTTTGAGACACGTGCGCTATTCTATAGATTGGACAGTCACACTTTGGGTAGATGAGTCGGAAATTAGGTCGCTCTCATGACCTTGGATTGTACAGTGTAACAAGAAATTAATTGTTCATATGACGGTAAACGGTTCATAGGTATAAAGGTTAACTACACATAAAATTTGTAACAACACATTCGAATTTATCATTTCATAGTACTTTATATGGATTCTTATATAAGATATATGTTTATTACACATTTGAATATGATTATTCGTATGGAATAGATTTATCTGATATAGTTAATTAGGTATAAGATTATTTTTTTGACATTTTTAGGAAAACGGATATTTCTTACGAATACTATCAAATCCACTTAAATCTCTAATGGTTAACCGGAATGTCTTAAAGCTTCAATGTCCAGTCTTACCACTAGCTTAATCTAGCCAGCTTAAGCTACCACCGACGAATAGCTGAAGCTCTTCTTGCGGTATCTGCTTTCAGCTCTTCGGTGTGATATCACCTTTATGCTAGGTGAGCCGGAGCAACTCCCTTTTCTCTGGCAGGAAGGGTTCCGTTAATCTAGGGTCCAAGGGACGGGAGGCGAATAAGAGGCACCGAGCGTGAGGGAAGAAGGGAGTTGGGTCGGGAAGGCCGAAGAGACTCTTAGGGGGCGAGCGAGAGTGATAGGGGGTCTGCCGGGGTTCTGATGAGGGGGTAGAACGGGCTCGGCACCGGCGCTGGGGGTTCTTGATAAAGGTGGGGTTGCTGGACCCGTTGATGAAGGTTCAGAGTAGAGGGTTACTCTGCTCTTCTACTCTGATGGTGATAGGACTGGGGGTGTGGGCGTTGAGGGTGGATGGATAGAAGGGTGTAGGGAAACAGTTCTGGTGCCTCAGAGGGTGGGTCCAGTGCGGTCCAAGAAGCACTGATTCATCCCCGAGTTATGCCCCTGACGCTCAAGGAAGATATACAATGACGATGTATTCTTGACGCGCCCTTCTCTTCGTCCCTCTTGAGAATCACAAAGAAAAGAGCCGGACACCCCTCGTGTCTAACCCCCCACCCCGGTGAAACGATGACGGAGGATTTATGAACCATAAGAAAATGCGACGAGCTAATTAATTGACTTTCAAAATAAAATTAGGGTAAAGTGTTAAATATGAAAATCAGGATGGTAACGGTAAAAATTACCCTTGGTTTTATTTTGAAGAATTGAGAACAGCTACTCACCCTTATTTATGAGCTACCCCTAACCGAGGGAGACTAGACTTGAAGAGCATGAAAAATATACAATTAATGCACATGTATAGCACAGGTAATTATCTTACCATAAGGGTTAGCCAATGGATATATATCTATATGGAATTGAAGTATTATCAATACAGACGTTGCATCCCACTGTGGATAATATAGTCCTGAAAGTGTTATGAGATGATACACAGAATGTGAATAAATCCCGTAGACTATATAAAGGTATATAATGCTGTCCGGACAGAGCGTAAAAAGTGACTACGGGGATGAATGGACGATATTGAGAATTTATGTCAGACGTTGATCGTGAAAAATTGTGAATTTTGCAAACATTTACGAGGGATGGTCACTTTCGTCTATAATAATGGTACCCTCTTGAAATTGAGATACCTTTGGGGATGCTTCAATCCTGAAATTGTTAACTTTCAATCCCTTGCTCTTAGCTACTCAACGTCCAGCAAACATAAATTCGAGTTACTACCTGAGCACCCCATCTTGAAGAAACTCTATATCGATTTTTTAATCACTTTACTTTCTTACTTCAGCTCGCCAGGTAATTAGCGATGGGGTGAAACTTTAAAGAATGATTAGGCACTGTGCAGCGGTACTGTCTCACCGGAGCTACGCTTCTACGGTCGAAAGGGGCAAGAAAAAGGAGGGTTATACTTTACGAGCCGCGAAAACTTAACTTCCACTTTGTTTAATCCGGAAGACATTAAGGGTCTGACACACCGCCCAACAATTTCAACCTTTAAGATATAAGCACTATTTCTGAGAATATCAAACAACAAGACTTGAAGCTTTTACATGGTTGAACATTCGTATTTAGATTTTCTCAGATAATAAAATATTTCAGATATATTATCTGTAGATAATTTATGTCATGTATTACATTCTATCGGTGAAGTCAAAGTATACTGATCTGCATATTGATCTGTTTGATCTTCCTGGATTTAGTGAAAAAAAAGTAGGCTGTACCAATAGGAGGATCTACATTTGTGCATTTGCCTTGATGAACACAGCCTGGGCGGGTTGTTTCATCCCCTATCGGGATACTGTGCCTTCGAGGTGGTACTAGCGTTTCCATCTGAGAGAGAAGGTATAGCAATGAGGTAGGTTGGTAGATATAGGGTAGGTGAATGGGTGGTTGGGTAGGTGGTTAGATAGAATGGAGGGTGCGCCGGTATAGGCCGGAGTAAGGGTGCTCTGGGAAGATGAAGGGGATGCTGGAGTTTCTGAAGACCGCATCATCCTACGCTACCGTAGTTTTAGAGAAAGATACGAACGGCAGTTCTCAAGCTGCGGACAGTAGTTGCTATACTGAAAATATGTACGGTAACAGGGGTGGTAGAAAATACCTGAGAAGACTATAAACATTCATATAAAAATAAAATGGCAACAGTAACATAATAGGGGTAGGTATGAAAAAATGTTGAAAAACATTTCGTCTATTCAATTAATAATTTGTGGATCAAAAAAAAGGTATCATAAAGATCATTATCGAAGACTCACCCTTTAACTGGAAGTTCGAGCAAAGGATCATCGGAGTTCCAGGCACATTGTCTTATCTGGAATGACAGTGGAAAATTAAGGAATGAAAAACAATTGTCCACCGTCCACCGCAAAATCTGAAATCAAAGACTCGTCAGCGGTACTTTGAAGAGTTCCAACATTTTTTTGAAATCTTTTTAGTCTAAAAGGGAAAGTAACGAAATTTGTATATAACTGGTGTACGATTAAAGTGATGCCTTTGCTTTTCTTTCGAGCACTTAAGTGATCTCTTAGAGGTTGAAGAGGCAGTTAATGAGAAAGAGTTAGGTGAGAACGAGAGAGATTATTCCTTTGTATAAAATAAATATGATAGGGGTAAGTAAGGCTGCTACCCCAAGCTGGTAATGTCTATTGCCGTAAACCTGTGCCATGTGGTGGTACCATATAAGTATAAACTACACCTATATCATTGAAGTGCATCGTTATATCCCCTAATTAAGGTAATCACCCTCTCAGTTTATTAATCGACAGAAAATGGTAAAGATGCCCAAGCACTATTGATACTACCATTTTCGTGCTGCCAAATTTCCGTATTTTCGCAGAAAATTTTTTTTCTTTTCGCCCTATCGCGACAGCCCTTTATCACAGAGTACACGTGGAAGATCAGAAAGGTATATGGTTAGGTATAGGGTAGAGTATTGTCGTCGTATCACTCTAAATTCTAGTCAGCATTTGAACGCGTGTGCGTAATGGTTATATCTATCGCTAGCTTCAGCCTTAGCCGCCTCTCGGGCGCCTTTCCTTTCCACCCCCTAGGGGTGGCTGGATATCTCGGCGTTCTGTCCGTAATATCCCTAACCCTCCTGCTATCCAACCCTCCCTCCCCCCCCCCTCGTCCCCCACCGAGCTAGTCCACGTTCACCCCCGGGGGCCAGAGTTAGGAGGGTTGCCTGCCTGCCTGGCGTCCGGTGCTACTTCTCCGCACAAAGTGAAGTAGGGGTTGATGGCTAGGGGTGGGTTAGGACGGATCCGAACCAGAGGATATGAACGTTGCTCCAACTCGTGAGGCGCTTCTCCTCGGTCTCATTGCTCGATATCATTTTGCGCTGCTGGCTTCAACAAAATTTTCGATCCACTGTCCATACTCGATGGCCGAACGCGAAGATACATATTGTTTTTCCCAAAAAATTACAACCCTCATTTTCATTTTCATTTTTCCCTGGTATATTTCGAAAATAGGATATTATTCATATTAGAATTTAAGATTCAAACAGGACCTATAACAGTGGGTGGAATATGTTTAAGGCGTTAAATCACTCGTGAGATCGCCAATTCGAGATATCTGCGGGAAAATGCGTAGGGGATGATTTTGAGGGATGACACGGGCTGCTGCCGTCGTGCGACCATATACTCACATAAGTATCCAATATCAGTAATTCTTGTACTCGAGCGAGTCCCCATAGCCCACCCTTCGACTTCGCCATATAAAGTCTCCCATCTTTGGCAAGGTTAGGTTGGGGATCTACTACCCTGTTCCTACCCTCGTACCCTTTTACCGTTCCTCCGTCATCCGCATCCCTCTCGTCATCCCGGATACCCCTTGCGGCCCAATGGTTAGGAAACCGCCCCCGTTCCCATCTATACGCACCCCAATATCGCCCTCGAGCCATGCAATCACGGCATACAGGGAATGGGATGAGTTCGCGGAGGGGGTGGTTTAGGGGCGGACATAGCAAAAGAGGGTGAGCGAGAGGAAGTGAGGAACCCTAGAAAAGAGGGACTGGACTCCCACCCCAATTGTGACTCGTTGACAGGCCTGCATCGGGGAAAACTTATTGCATAGCGGAAAACCAAAGAGAATATTCCCTTAGGGGATACGAATGCCAAAGTTACGGATTAAACGCTGTAGGGGTGGCTTTTACCATTGACTCGTCTCCTTTAACACGGATGGAGCACATCTCCTACATCCCCCACATCCCCCTGCATCGCTACTGGCCGTTTTTATAATTCTTCGATTATCACTCAATCCGTCAATCTTCTAAAGCTTCGTATTGAGTTTTCACTGCCACTACCCTTACTGACGTCAACTAATTAATAAAATTAGTAAAAAATGTATCTTTTATTTATATTTCTTGTAACAATAGGCAAATACCTCCTAATGTATCTTTAGCCATATTTTTCATTCAATTGTCTTCTTATCTGAAGCTAGAAAATTTACAAAAGCGGCCTATGAAGGCGTAGATTTGAATTAAGGGATGTCCTGCAGAATACAAGTTATAAACAGAGGTGAGAATACGACACGTGGACCAAAAAGCATTAAAATTTTGTCGTGACTGTAGAACCAATGAATTCTTGTATATCAACGTATATCGACCTGCTGGGACGAGGGATGCAGGAATACGAGTGAGTGCAAGCAACAACCCCCGTTCTTCGATGAAGTGTAGGTAGAGAATGTGGGCGCATTGAAGAGGGATGAAAATATGGGGGGGGGGGGGATCGGAGTGGTAGTAATAATAGGCAGCAGACCTCACGGGAAAGCATTCAATTCAGAATATCATCAAGAAGCGTTCAATGTCCATCCCTTTGCAATCATATCGAACGAACTGTGCGAAAAATTCCTTAACAAAAGCATAAGTGATATGAGCGAAAAAGATAAGCGGAAGTCTTTTATCCACCCTCTCCTAATTCGCCATTCTAACCTTACTTTAATTAAAATTAAATGACGGCAAATGCCAGATTCTTCGCATCATTTTCATCCCCTTTTACCAAACCTTATTCCTCTCCCCATTTCCCAACCTCTGTACCTTTAACCTTCCGCTCCTCGGCCTCCTGCTTCTGGTCCCATCGTCCACCGATTTGTATTCATAATTACTAAACCCCCAGAACCCTCTACTTCACCGGCCTTTGCGCAGCAATGAACATTAAAGATATTATTAAGTGATGATGAAAACAAAATGGGAGAGTAATTTAAGCAATATTCTTCACCCTATTACCTGAATGTTCTTCGAGATCACCTAAATTTTCAAAAAAAAAAACGCTCACTTTAAAATTGACTCTTTCGTCCGCCAAAAATATTTCCTATTTCATCTTTTTTCTGTTTAAACCCCTTTGGTCGATTAAGATTGGTATAGTATAACTAGGGGATGAAAGAGAACCTCTGCTTAGTAGAGGAGGTTGAGTAACGTCCAGCGGTTAGACGATTACCATCCGATCGTCGGTATTAATTGAAATACTAATTAGTATCGCGGAAGTATCTTGAAGCAGCCGAACCCGCACTGGAGGCTGCATTGAAATACCAAAACGTGGTCAATTCGTATAGCAGTTGCTCATTCGATTCGTTCGATAGCAGAAATTACAGAATAATTCTGTGGAATCGAGGAAGACTAACGTATCTCCAGTAATTAGACGTCGTTTAAAAAGTCGAATCCTAATTAAAGTCTGTTAATCGAATGGTCAAGTAATTTAATCTCATCCACCATACTAGTGTAATTGCTCACGATCCAGTTATCAAGATTTGTCCAATTTAATTATTACGCAATTAAAAATTTGTAGATCCCACAGCATCCTCATTGGATTCATCCGAGTATAATAGTCTTGAGTATCTTAAGTTTATACGTAATATAGAAGATTGACAAAATTATTACTTATTGTTATCGCCCGGTTGAGAACCCCTTAGAAGACTGGAACATTTGCCCGATCCAATCCCTGGTCCACAAACCCTTCCCCACAGCCATCCAGCGCCAAACACACTCGACTACACCCACGTGGGACAACATTCACGTACACCCTCCCGCAAAAGATGATCTGAATTATGCCCGACCGCTGGTTGCCGCATGTGCAAATTCACCTTCGTCCACGTGTAGCTGCACGTACCGGGTGTGCAAGATACGAGTGAGCAGAAACTTTGTTTTTGCCCTCTTTTCAAAGAAATAAAAACTTTCAAGCGGACCTGAATGGCGATAAAGCATAATTCATAAATGACGCTTCCATATTCGATATCACCTACCTACTTCCTATAATAGTTATATATGAATCATTTGTAAATCAGTCCAAGGAATATCTCCTCTAGTAATTATACCATTGGCAGGGAAATTAGAATAACGAATAAATCATGTGCTGTAATATAGACAGATAATCTAATACATTTGTTATAAGCTCATAATTTAGCAATTAGATCCGAAATAATAACTAGTGAGAGAAACCACCGAGACTGAAAATGGAGCTTGTCGAAGAATTCATCGGAATAGTTCCGGTACCGTTAGGTAATAGTGACGTCTATTTAGTTCGGTATTAAGAATAAGATTTATCCATCTACCACCACTTAGTTTTCTTCCGAATATACGCTATTATGTACAATTATACTATAGCAGCCCGTAATTCGAAACCTGTTCTCCAAAGTATAGGGGATGCCCTGCACTGGGTACCTTCTTGATTCACGGAAACCTCAGTAAAACCAACTCTACGCCACAGAAGTGATAACTGTATCTAGTTACCTAGAGTAGTCCAAGAGATAGACGTTTCTCTTGGGGGCTGGAAAACTTTTATGAATAATTTACCTGGTGAACCCAGCGGTTTTTTGTCTCGAGAGTCGCGCAATCACACAGCCACTACGTGACAATACAACTCGCACACGTTGCTCAGACACCCAACTCAGGGGAGCGAAACTCGGAGTCGGTCGGGAGTACCAAAGGGAGTTCAGCATTGAGCCCGAACCTCGACATCCTTTTCGTTCACCTATGACCCCGTAGCAGGACAGGCACACACTTTGCCATTATCCACTCAGTCTCTAACACTGAATACTTACGGTTGACTATTCAATGGCAGGGAGTATAAACTGATGCGAGTGAGAGAGAGAACGAGACAGAGAGTAGACCAGAGTGATCTAGAGTGAATAAGGGCGAAAGAGGGAGGGAGAGAGACAGACAGAGAGAGAGAGAGAGAGAGAGAGAGAGAGAAAGGGCGAGTAAGGGAGACAGGAGTATAAATTATACCGTCCAATCGATTTGCTGTCAGAAGACCCTCGGCTGCTAGTCAGCGGGCTGTGGGAGGTGTTGGTGGCAATGGTGATGGTGATGCTAGTGGTGGTGGTGGTGGTGGTGGTGGTGGTGGTGGTGGTGATGGTGGTGGTTGTGGAAATGTATAGCGAGAGAGTGATAGAGCGTTGGTGGGTATAGTGGAGAGGGATGAAAGGTAGGATAGCGGGTAGTGCGTTTAGACGAACATGCGTGTGTACGCAGGATGACGTGGGTTAAGGGTGGTGGGTACAGGGGTTGCGTAGGGGTTGAATCGAGGTGGTTTCGCTCGGCCAACGGGTGGCTGAGGTGGACTAGACTGCTATAGGGGTGGACATAGGTAAACGGGGCTCCCGGCAAACACGATCAGGCCTCCTCGCGTCCTCATGCGAACCGACAGGGTGTTAGGTACCCTGCCACAGGCTGCACTGCCAGCAAACCTTTATTACCTATCGAACCGTTCCGGCTAGGATTGTTTTGTGTGTGAGTGTGCGCGCGTTCCTACGTACGTACATTTGGCATATTCACCCCTCACCCTCATTTCACCCACTCGCTATTGATGACACCCTCACGAATCCCGATACGGGAACCAATACAATTTCCCACTGTGACCAGTGGTTACCTATCGTACCTCGAAACTGCTATATGTTTCTAGTGAAAATAGTACGTGCGTACGCGAATGCATACGGATATCTATACAAAGGATCATATGTTTCATACGATATCAAAACGCAATGTGACTATTTGTGAAATGAAAAGTGCTTGTCGGATTTGACCTAATGAAAATACAAATTGAGAAGTTAACGAAGTGAGAGTATTTTGTATTCTTTGACTGAGCTAGATGCTTTCACTTATCTTCTATAGTTTAATCACGTGTCCTTAAATCGTCTGATTAATAGAAACGAGGCTGTTGATTGCATTATGTATCTGATCATACGCGGTTCTATGGTTTGCTATCTCTATCGTGCTAGAGTTGTTAAAAAATGTTCCTTTTCAGTGACATTATTAGGATGTCCATGGTGGCGAGGATACATTAGTCATCCGATGGGATGTATCGTATGGGGACTTTCCCCAGAACTTTCGTAATACGGGATAGGTATACAGAATTGTACGTGGGCGCCTCTGAGGCAACACAACACTCCGGGCAATGTGCCGTGTCTACAGGGGGTAGCTGGGTGGATGGGTTGGTGGGTGGTTAGGGTGGCTGGGAGGCTAGGTGGATGGTTGGGTAGAAATACAGGGGGTTGGGTCGAGATACAGGGGTGTGAGTCCAGAAAAGAGGGTTGGATCCCGAGTCCTCAGTAACTCAGCCCCTGCATCGCATCGCCAGAACCCCGTTTTCTCCCGACCCCATTCCGCCCCTTACCAACGCCAACTCCGACTCTAACTCTGACGCTAGCTACTACCCTCCTCATTCCGTTCTCTTGCGCTCACCCTCAACCTCGATCCACCCCTAAAGCACCCCCATCCACCATCGTACCTTCCTACGCCTTCGTTGCCTCGCAGGGACGCACAGTGTCCTGGAATTCCAGGATACGGTCCTCAGAAAAGAATACCTAAGAGACGCTTCCTTTCGCTTCTTCCTCTTTTCTCGCTTGATCTTACGCATTCTTTGTAATTCTTAAAATTCAATACTGCACTTTTTCTTTAGTTTTCAGCTATTCCAGGAATTCTTCTGATTACAGATTTCCTTCGTTACTCGAGATAACGTGATCGTCACCCTGTATCATATACGAGATAAAGGATTTCAAAATATTTTATAGGGTGTAGAATCATCGAAATATCCTAAATCTACATCCACTTTGTATTCACCGGATTTTCTGTCGAAAATAGTATCTCTCGTTAAAAAAAAACTGTCTGGTAAATATTCCTCTTATTGGCGCAAACTTTTGTATCAGTGTTGTGCCCATAATGATATTAGGGCATAACAATAAAGGGTTGAACTTTGGAGAAAAGTGACGACAATTATAGCGGCCCTGCGACCTCCGAAGTCCTCGGCCCCTGGCTACTCCACCGTACCGTGAGCGAGTCTGATATTCTCTTTCTCTCTCGGTTTCGTTCCACCCTCTCCTACCTTAGAAGCTGCGCTCTACCCTTCACTCATACCAACCCACCGACCTAAGGGTTGAAACCACCCTTGGGTTCCAGTGGCAACCAGGCTTCCGAGCAGGCATCTAGGCAAGCAAGGCAGCTAGGCAGGCAGACAGGCAGGCAGGCAGGCAGCAAGCAACCAGGATGGCTGGCATGCTGGAGGAAGCGGAAAGGGGGTTGGGGGTGCACGTCACCGTCTTACACTATCGTCCCGAACAAACAGCCCCATCCCACCCCTTGAGCTATCCTATGCTCGACGTCTACCAACCCTCGGAACTCTGAAGCTCCCAATGTGTTCCAGAAGGTAGGTAGGTAGGTAGGTAGGTAGGTACGCATAAGGGCTCATGGAAGGTTGGTAGATAGGTAGGAAACTGATAAGGCAGCTAGCTAGAAGGAGAGGGACTCGTACCATCGGAGTAAAAAGGGACTTTTCATCCCTCATGGTGGCAGAGTAAAAGGACACGTAATCGACCTCAGTAGAACATCGCCCACGGAAAGCTTCTAGCTTGCTTCAGCTGGAGTAGATACTCACTAGGTAGACTTCTGCGAAACGAGTTTCGCCTGACGACTTGGCAAAAGGTGGCAGTTCCAAGACAAAAGAAGAAATAGCTACGTACAATGGAGTAAGGGCGGAAGAGGGGAGAATTTCAGTGGAAAATACGTATCTTCGTTCTTAAAGGGACTCGCAAAGATGTTCCGCGTATCAGCCATGGCTAATCTTATAATAACGTGTCAGGGAACGCTTGAAAAGCCGCACGTCGACAATAAGCAGGGTGAATTTAATTCCCTCGTCCAAGCGAACCCCCCTGTCCCAATTCCATGAATACACTTAGCGGAAGCCTCGTGCAAGCACACACTCCTACACCCGGGGTTCGGTTTAGCGAAGGGTTCCTGTTTACTACTTTGAGGAGGAAGCAAGGCAGGAAACAAGACAGGGTTGAAGCCAGGAAGGAAGGAAGGAAGGAACTACCCTTATGCCATTTGCCACCTAGCTTAGGTCTATTTATATAGGTACCGAGATAGTCTGAGTTTATAGTTACAGTTTCAAAGGTCTATCTTCCAAAGTACCGTTTTACATACTGACGTTTCGAAAATATACGAGAAAAAGATACTTAGCATTCCCTAATAATATTTCAAATTTTGGTTATGAGAGATATTCTCGTAAAAGTGTACTAATTAATATTCAATTCGCGAATTGACAATTAGGACTATATGGGTCATTTACAAATAATTTATGCAAAGCACCAAGTGGGGTGAAAAGTGAAAGCTACGAAAGCTACGGGCTCTGGTGGTGACTTCGGTTGTGTACGTGTGCGAGAGAAACTGAGTAAAAAGTGGTTTAAACTTTCGCCAGCCCGACCCGCAACAAACACGGTAATACGATTCAGCTACTTCATTCTCTGCTAAAAGAGAAAGAACAGGAAGTTTACGTGAAACGCTGAAACGACACACAGATGAACACTGAGAGATCGGAAGAAAACAGAAAATCAGACTTCTACTTGCTGGTAGATCTTATATTGCTATTTGAGTTTTTAATACAAAAGAAGAATAAAGTATACGTATAGTGTGAATGGTCGATCCTATTTGAGTAGGTATTTACACTAAGCAGCCATTATATTCATTTGGTAGTGATTGCTGATAATCGTCATCGCCGCGGGGCTGTTGAAAATGGTCGTATTAGTTCGATATCATTGAAAATTGGGACGAAGGTGGTGAATTTGAATATCAAATAGTCGCGATCACGATTAAGGAAGATGGAGGGGTAGAAAATTTTAGAAAGGCTCGATGGGATTATGTGACCGGGCAGATGAGACGCCATCTTTAATAATTTCGCACTTGAGAAAAATGAACAGTCTATTCATAATCCTTTCTCGAGGTCCGCCCTTTCGGATTCACCCTCTGCTCGCGAGAGCGGCAGAGTCTCTATCGCAGTCACCCTTTAGTCCAGGATCTCCCCCCTGTACCCTCGCTCCCTCCCCCAATCCCTGTTTCACCCTCTCTAATTCTCTCGTACTCTCTCTTACTCGCATAGGGTACTCATTCATTTAATTTCAGTCACTCCCGGCAGGCGCACCCCTGTCGTGCGACCGACAAAAAATAATTAGTGAAGCCTTATACCCCCAACCTCTGAGCACCCGCTGTCGTCTCACTCTCCCCGTTAACTCCCGCGTCAACCCCCTTTGTACCCCCTTTCAACCCCAGGGGTACCTAGGCTGTACCTTGCGCTCGAATTCTCTCTGGCCCTCCCGGCCTTCATCCAACCCTCCACAGAACCCCAACACCCATCCGCCCGCCATCCTTATCCCCCATCAGCCCAGGGCCACCCTCTTCCACCGGGTCTCCCTGCCAACCTCTCCCCTGCCACCCCCATTCCAGTACCAAAACCCTAGCTCAGTCAGCCACCCCCGACGGCCTCGGGCGGGATGATTCAGGCGCCAGTAGGGCGCACCCACCTCAGTGGGGTTGTGGGCTCGTGGGGAGTTGGGAGAGTTCGGGTAGTTGGAACGGCAGGAGGACGAGTTAGGGGTTGCTGGTAGCGCGGTGAGTAGGGTGCTGGTGCCGAGGAGAAGCAGCCGACAGCGAGAGAAAGAGAGAGAGAGAGAGAGAGAACTAGCAGAGAGGCAGACCTGGATATACAGAATGCTAGGGACTACGAGGGAGAGAATGAGAGAGAGGCAGAGAGGGATGAGAGACAGCTGGAGAGCGCAGAGATGAGAGAAGAGAGAAGAGAACGGTGGAGCAGGAGAGCGCGAGGGTGTTAGAGAGTCGGGGGTGGAATTGGGGGAAACAGAGTGTGTCGGAGCCAGGGAGAGAGTGTGAGAGAACGAGGGAGAGAGAAAACGGGAGATTCGTGCACAGAGGGTGGTTTCTCCTCTGAGATATAGGTACTAGCCGTAGGTATATCCCAAGCTAAGTAATACAAGGAAAAGTGCTACCTAGAGGTATACGTCGAGTAAATGGGAAGCTGCCCTTGGCGAGAACCTTCCTTAGATGTCCTAGCTTCTACGACTTCCCAGAAAATACAACGAAACCCTACGTTCATGGGGTAGTTTCAGGAAAAACCCTTACTATCTCTTCTTCTTGGCTAGAGAGCGCGTCGTACGGTAGAATCTCTACTACCCTACTCTAATACGCAACCCTCATCTTACCTATCGTACCCCCTTTCTGACCAGGTGCACAACTTCATATTATTTTAGTCATGAACAGTCATGACTTCAATGCTTGCCGAATACTTGTCTTTGCTATTTATACAAATACCAGGTGAAATCAGCCCTCGTAGAGCACGCATAAGAACTATTTATGACTTCAGCTTAGCACCCTTAAAGAGTTCGTGCAAGCGTATACTACATGGGGAATAACACCCTCTTCCGTTTTAGAATACGCTAAGTTAAGACGGACGCACTATGGCACAGTCGTATGGCTTCGGTTCTTAATAAATATGGTTTCCTTCTGAAGGGTTGTTTTCCACCCTCTTTCTAACCAATGAACTTGTTTTAAGTGTTAGCATGTACATACGTGTTCACGTACGTTACGTAATATGACAGGTTACTCTTTTTCCTCAAATTTACCCTTGACGATATTTAAAAAAAAAGTCCGTCAATAAT
This sequence comes from Calameuta pallipes, assembly GCA_030142375.1. Classification (NCBI taxonomy): domain Eukaryota; kingdom Metazoa; phylum Arthropoda; class Insecta; order Hymenoptera; family Cephidae; genus Calameuta; species Calameuta pallipes. The sequence continues at coordinate 2,315,201 of JARQSW010000388.1, forward strand.
GTTTACTTTTTCGCATTATCTCCAAGTATTCTACATCCTCGGTTTCTGTTTCAGAACCTCTTATGTCGTCTACTGCCATGTTCACGAATCTTATCCGAACTCTTGTCCTCTGATTACGATGTTTACTCGTGCGGTTAACGGAATAAGGTGACTAAGAAGGGGATGAAGGATGAGACAATTAAAAGGCAATTCTGATAATTGAACTTGCCAAAAGCATCCCCTCACTGGCGATGAAGTCCGAAGGTTTACGATTGCCGACGCGCAAGCAGAGGACTTAGAATAAGGAAGCTTGTTTGTCAAAAAATTTGTGTCGTCCCGTGAGTAAATGGTAGGCCGCGCCTTTGGGGCTGAAATTAGCAAAAGTGAAAAGTAAAGGCACCCTCCGGGCTTGCTAATGTCCCGGACCAAGGGGCGCATTCCTTAGCAATGAGGGTAGCCAAGATAAATTACATAATAATATATGTAGGCGTCAAGTACTAAAAGGGAGTCTGACTTAGTATCCATAGGGGTTGGGAGCAACCCCTAAAAAAAGAATTTGAAGGACGTCTACCACACAACTTGATATCTCGATGTCCCTTTCAATCGTCCAAGAATCTCTTAGACATCTGCATTACTTCCGGCGAGACCTGTAAATACACATACAAAATGGCAAAAATGGAAAAAATGTAATATCCTGGAATAAAAGTATCTTTCGTATCGTATTTGTAATGACTAAAAAAAAGTGATGGAAACGTCTTATCGGCTGTTACGTCACTTAATTAAAGTCAGGTACATCACCGTGGAATTCTCACAGTGTAAATTTTACAAACAGGAATCTCATTTACCATTTATAGGATAATCCAATAATCCTGCTTGGTAGATAGATGGTGGATATCTAGATGTTAGCCAGTAACAGATAAGAAAAAGAAAAATTTTTTTTAGAGCAAACAGTCAATTGAACATCGCTAAATCTTTCCGTGCAGTTACTTGGAAATCGATTAATTCACTCAACCTGAAGATTTTACAGTCGAGGAATTATTCATTAAAAGACCCGCACCCGTTCGACAATAAACTTTATTAACTTCAAATATTCCGCTTTGTGAAATAGCAAGTATATAATTTGCCATCTGAATCATGTAAAATATGAATCGTTAACAGTGTCGCAACACAATTGTCATTTGTTACGTGCAAAGCGTACTTGTTAAACTGGTTTACTTAAAAAGCACAACCCCCAGTCTATTGAAATATAAAAAGTATACGAAACAGGTGGGACTGAGCGAGGGGTAGTAACTTTTATAAGGGAAGGGTTTGGAATTCATCTCTTCATTATTCGGGAATTAGTAACCCCAGTTCGTTCATCCTTCCCTTTCTAACTTACTCCCTTCACTGTCCCCTTTATAGTCTTTTTGCATCTGCCTCAATCTTACTCACTTGCACCTGCTTGTACTGAATGACAGGAATTAAATTTCTCTAAATTATCCATATCTACGTAATGTTTATTGATAATGCGGTCACACGTCTATGCAGAAATTTGTAATCAAAAAATCAAAAGCCAAGAAAGGTAAGCGATTCGTACACAGAAAGAGACAAAATGTTATTTCTATATAATGCGTTATTAAATTTTTCGAGATAAATTTTAAAAAGTAAAAGATCATCGTCATCCACCCTTTTTCAATCTGTAAAATATGGTTTTAGTCATAGCACATATTTTTATGGACAGAAGGACGATATGATTTCGCAAATAGATATGCAAATGGACGAACTATCCCCATGAAGCTTGCAGCGAATAGATCTAGATATGAATAAGGTGAGAGAACATATATCTCGAATCAAAATATTCTTGGTACCAACAGCTAAAAGGAGACAGAATGAGGATCTAAGGGATGTAATAAAATGGATCCCTCTGTCTGTTCGTGAAAGTGAAAAAGAAATCAGGGAAGAGTGACGAGTAGAAAAAAGCGGTGGATATACAGATGGCAAGAACAAAAAAGAAACAATAAATTCTAAACTTAATAGGCACGAGGTAAGTGTAATTAATCAAAAATTTGCATAATATAATATAAACACTAACGAGACCTGAAAACTAAATAAAAAACCAACCTCGCGAAAGTGCGTGCGAAACTTCTTCGTCTGGTTTATTAATTTGTACAAATTCGCCAACAAAATGTTTAATCAGTTATTGTACAGATCTAATCAAGAAATGGACATCTGATAAGTAAACAAGTGCAAGTACCTATAATAGAGAGACTCGAGTAAACATTACGTAACGAGAATTGCGCCGAGCAATAACAAAAAAAATATCAAAATTGTGCAATTGGTTTCAGTTGGCGTGAAAAGGGGTCGCAGAGAAAGCGTCGTGGTCCAAGTCATTGTTATTCCAGCATCTCTCCCATTATTTATTTTATATTTAAACAAACCAGTCTAGAATAGAGCTATATTCGGTCTATATAGAAAGACCGACACCTCGGCGCCAAACTCACCCTCCTGAGACTCTGCAGACTCACCTCCATCTCCTCTATGGCCCCGACCATCTCCGAGCCCCGTAAACCACCCCGACGCTCAACCCCCGTTTCGCAAACCCACCCATCCACCCACCCCGTCCACCCATCCACCCATCCACCCAGCCAGCCAGCTACCTACCCTCTTTCAGTCTCTCTCAGCCACCCTTACCCTCTCACGGTCTTTCGCTTCCTCACTCCCGTCTCTCGACAACTCCTACGTAGCGAGGCGAGCAACCCTCTAGCTATCTCCAAAATCATCCCTTACATTCTGGAGCTAGCGCTATCCTACGAAGGACTCGGACGGGGGAATATAGGGGGTGGGGGGGGGGCTTGGTGCAAAGGGTGACGGCAGGGGGCTGCTCCCAAGATTCTGGGTACCAGATACAACGAGAAAATAAGAGATTCTCTATACGATTCGCGATACGAATTACAATGGCTACGACCACTCTATCGAGAATGCTCTTGGGAGACCAATGCGAATTCGAAATTCGACGATAACATTTTTTTCTCACCTTCTCCTTTAACGCTCTCCATCATTCCCGATATATTTCGTCTAATTGGAATGGACTGTTGGAAGGCGGTATAAATCCGTAAAATTCGTCATTGTGATATACGACGATAAAATGGTGTATGAAATTTTGAAAGTTGTGTAGGCTGTCAAAATTAATGGCTAGAGTCAATATTGGGAGGTAAATACGAAATTTCTATGAGGATATCATTCTAATATCTATAATGCTATCAACCATCAAGCCATAACAATGCTTTGAGACTAAGCCAGGGATGTCTCCTGATTCCATCAGTCTCCTAACTCGCTAACAAACTAGGGTGTTAAAAAATTTAAAAACCTAGCCCTACTGCTGTGAAAGGTAAAATAACCATTAACAGGGGTGTACTAGTTCCTTTCTGGAGTTTCATTCAGCCAGTAGAGCACGTCCTCAAAGTCCTGGCGAAGGAAGGAGAAATAAGCCAACAAACTCATCGTCGATATACCTTTCTTACCTTCAGTGCCTTAAGAGGATCGATCGAAACCTCAACATGGGAAATGAAAAAATATTTAATTTCCCCCACTAGACAAGGAATTTCCGTCGGGTTTAACGATACTCCGTATATACCTTCCACTCAAGAGAATTCCTCGTAAGATCACCGAAAGCCGATCATAGAAACCACCCCTAGAATTCCAACATTTCGACCGATGCCTCTCTTACATTTTTCTCCCTCTCGTCTTTATTATCGTACCTCCCACTTTGCTCATTTCTTTTTTTCTCTATTTTTCTCATACTTTCTCACTATTGTAGCAGACCAAGCCCCATTCCCTGGAAAGCCACGAAATATCCACGAAAAACACGTTTCCAAGGGGGGCGAATCGATAGCAACAATGCCGTGGCAAAAGCGAGGCCTCTCCTTGCCAAGGATGAGGATGAGGAGAACGAGGAGTAGATGGTTAAGACGGGGAAGAAGTAGGAGAATGAGGAGAGGGTGGGTTTCAGGAGAACCGAGACGTTAGATGGTAGAGCGAGAGCTTTCTGGGTTGGAGGAGGGGTGGAAATGCCGGAATGGGGCAGCCTTATTGGAACCTAGGAGGTTGGGCCTTGAGTTTTCCTAAGGGCTGAACATGAGAGAAGTGCCAGCCAGGGGGTAGCTTGATGGAACGAGGCCGCTACAACGTTGGCAACAGCCAGATGGCTAAAGGTTGCATTACCTATGGGCCACCGAAAGCCACTGGCATTCTCTTGCATTAATACACCGGCTGAACCCTGGCCAATCGACCTGGCCTCGCCACTTATGTACCCGGTGTACATTATATATCCACCATATGTACTTTAGTCATATACGTGGTGTCTTACTTCGTCCGATTCCCGATCGTCATTACCCTACTAATGTTTTTACTTAACCTTCATATCGACTCATATAATTCTAATACTCCTGAGATACAGAGAAGTTTTCTTTTTTCAACCTTCCATTTCATTTATCCGTTGACCTTTTTTTGGATGATATAGGTATTGTTCGTATTCCTATAGCTGGTGGTTACTTTATGAGGCACATATTCGACTTCCGGTTAATATAGAGAAAAGTTCTCGAACTCCACCGTCACTTCGATTGCATGATTGAGCTGCTAGTTGCTATGGGAGTTGGACAGCCATATGTCATGTAATATATGTTCGATGTGTGACTGGTGTAGTAAGGGAAAACCTATATTAGAATTTGAATGAATTTCGTTCATTTTCATAGAGAGTTGGGATACATTTGATTGGAGTAATATAATTCATACTAGGGGGTTGGGATATTAGGTATAAAGTTGAAAAAATTGATGGCATTTGGATTTCATATATTTTCGAATCTGCTTGCTGTGCATTTTAAATATAATAACATTAATACAATAATAATTAATAATACTATCATTAATAATAACATACATATGTATTTAACCTTAAGAGGTTTGCGCTATGTTACAAAGATTATTTACAAAATCAAATTTTCATTTTTTTGCTCGTATCCGTGTATTTTTCTACTTCTTTAGGCTTTTTTGTATTCACGTCATACAGGGTACGTACGTGTAACGTGCTATACTTGTTTACTTTTTTTTCATTTGAACGGACTTTCATTTTCTTTCTTTCTCTCACTTTCTACTTTCGCGACATTTATCAAGTGTTTCAGCAAACATTTCATATAAGCACACCTTAAGGCCTATATGTATACTATTTTACTACTTCATGATTGTATTCTTTTTTTTTCAACCATGATTTCGCAGCTACTTTATTATACAAGAAGATACTTTATGTAATTATACACGAAGCTAGTTCTACACGGTCAGACACGAAAAGTATTATCATCTAACTGACTGAAGATGACAAATAATATAAAACGTGATTTTCATCTACTTAAAATCAATGAAATTGACATGAATCGATGAAGAAATAACGAAATCTCATGTCGCATGAAAAGTTTCGTAATAGAACTATTCCATTGGGTGAATGAAAACTATCTGATCGATTTTATCGAAAATCATATCGAAAACGGTGATGTCAAAAAAATTCTAACTATGCTGATAAGAATTGTAAATGCATAAAATATTCTTTGGAGATCGACTCCAAAAATCTGAATAATTCGGTACGTCATAACAACAAGAATGTCAGTACAGGCTAATCAAAAATTCATTTTTCAACTGCATCCTCGCCTGTGAAATTATCGGTAGTTATTAATCAGTCGAACTACGAGGACACTCACTCTATCCATGATACACATGTTCAAAGAAACCCATCCGACCTCGCCCCCCCCCCCCCTTTCCCCTATCGAATCACTTAAATATACCATTACTTGTCACTTATAATTATTCAGTTAAATGCACGTAGTCCAAGTCACTATCGAACAGATGAATAACGAATGATCCGGATACAGCAACCATCCTAAATCCGGCTGCTGTTCAATAAATTCGAAGAAGATGACCTACATAAGAATGAACTCAGGAATTGTTCTGGCTGTATCCTGTCGGTATCGAAATTTCGGACGAGATGACAGTACCAGGTAAAACACTGGAGCCGGATGGCAGTACCAAAGGTGTTGGTACGACTGATGGTCTTAGTCTCTCAGTAAGAGCCAGCATCACCTGGCAGTGCAGATGCTGAATAGTAGCCAAAAGGTTAAGGTTGGTATCAATGAGACCAGCAGCTGGTGAGAACCTCTCCCTCTCGATAATTTCAATTTCCGGCGTGATCACAACTGGTTGCGGTTGTTGCTGCGACTGCTGCTGTGTCTGTTGCTGTTGCTCAAGTTCAGATTTAAGCGAGGCCTTGTTCTTCTCAGCGAGAATTCGCTGCTGATGTTTCAAGTACAGGGTCGTTATGGGAAGACTATAGTCTATGGGAGTGTTCTTGGGGTCTATACTAGGACTCCAGGGTCTGGGCAATGGAGTCGAAGGCTGCGGAGATGGTGTTCGTCCTTCGGGTAGCATTCTCCTCCTCTTGGATGATGCTGAGCTACGTGAGCTAGCTCTGTCCGATTCCGGCGTTCTCCTAGACTCGGTCAGGTTGTCGGTACTAGAGGCGAAGGTGCTGCTAGGCTCTTTCTTCAGTATGTTGGTGATACTCAGTGGATTGTATTTCTCCTCCTTCTCAATCTTTTCCGGCGCTGGCGCTGCAGCCACTGGGGTCGGCACTACAGACTTTTGATGCTTCGGATGCCTGTAGTTGAAGAGAGTCTTACTCTCTGGAGCATGACTTGCTTCACGTGGTTTCGGACTGTTCTGAACAGGCGATGCAGACAATGCCGTACCAGGCGTTGGACTCAGGGGGGTTGACGTCGATGACGTCGCCGCGCTTTGTGACTGATTCGAGAGATTGGTAGGACTCGGCGTCCTGGGACGTCGCTGACATTCGGTGCAGCCCAGCAGGAATCGCGTCACAGCTTCTCTGGGTAGAAATGCATACGTCTCCGTAATCTGTAACCATAAGATAAATAAAACATATTAGCTACCCCAATTTATTAGCATTCATGAACCATAATAAATGATGGGCTCCTCTTAAACCTATAATTTTGTGTCCTCGTCTAATCATCAAAGTGTATTTTGCTTAACTGACTGCCATCGGTTGGATCATTATCATTGGTACACGACGGCAACATGTTCCGCGTTTAATTCGAGGGGTTCCCGTTCAGGCTCCAAAGGAACTTTGATGTCTTTGAGAGAAGGTATTTTGCCAGAGGCATGTTCTCTGCCTCTTAATAGGAAACATTTCTCTGAGCGGAGAGCAGAAGGGTGGCATAACTTAATCAAGGATGAGAGCCCGGATCTGGGAGACGCAAAGGTTCCCCAGTTCTAGGTATATGTATATGTATACCGTCTCACAGACAGTACACGTATATATAACACATAAGTAATATTGTAGCCTGCATGTAAGGTGGGGATAATTCGATAAGATTTACTTAGGGGTTGACTACGAAGGTAGGTAAAACGAAGAACTCAATGGGATACGAGTCTAAGAAGATCTTAGTCGAGACGATGTATATGATTCAGAATTTCGTCTTTTCGTCAATTTTATCTATTTCGGGATAAAAGATTTTTCCGCTCAAGAAAAAGTATTCTCATCTAATTTTTTTTACAATCACCTTGTATACAAGGGTTGTTTTTTATTTTTGGGATTTATTTACACTGGAACACATATCGCTTGTTTATCAATTTGTATAGTACCAATAAAAAAAATATTGACAAGATTGCCTATATCTATTATTAATACTGTATACGTCATCTCGCACAGCGTCTCTCACGCTAGACAGTGATAAGGTAAGAGTGTCCAATCTTGACACAGTCACGCCGATAAATTTAAATTGCAGGTTCATCAAAATGATAAAATCGTGAATCCAATCCCTGTCTTCTATTTTGAATCCAAATTGTGTCCCCATTCTTTCGCTTTTTCCACGTCTCTCCAGTTTCGTTAATGGCACCAAGAAGAACGCGTGAATTCCCATCCCGACGAATCGTACCGTGTAACGTCAACTTAACGTAAAACAGTTTCGCCGTCGTCTGTTCGAGTGTGTGTGTGAAAGCAGGCAATGCAACAAGTGTCCTGAGGTTTTGAATCACAAGCAGATCGCGGAGAGTGCAAGAGGGTGAGTGAGGTGGAGAGAGAGAGAGAGAGAGAGAGAGAGAGAGAGAGAGAGAGAGAGAGAGAGAGGGGGGGAGGGGGAGAGAGAGAGGGAGAGGAGAGAGAGAGAGAGAGAGAGAGAGAGAGAGAGAGAGAGAATGATAGGTCGAAGATTAAAGTGGGTGAATAAGAAGGATATAGAAAGAGAGAATGGTTTACGCGAATGTGCACCAAGACATGTGAGATGACGTGTGGTATAGAGTGTTCGATGGATGAATGCCTCTATGGGTTCTCCCTAGGGAAAAGACTGGATTCTGTGAATACGTAAATATCGCGTGTCACCCGATATAAAGAGGAACTCTGTCAATGCGCAGTGTAAACTAGCAACATTGAAAGTTAAACTTGATAGTGACTTTCTCTTTGAATTTCTTTGGGTTTTGTCAAACTAGATATATGAGACTATTTGTGAATATCGATATTTATATCTATGAAATTTCTTCGTTTTAACTTACCGTTCGATAAGTTCGTTTTTGACCGGCGTGTTTTCCTGGACGACCCTCCAGATCGACATGCACGGCATGTATAATGTCGAAGAAGTTTTCTACAATGGCCACTTTTTTGTATACCCTTCCTGGAGATACGGTACCCTCGGCGCCATTTAATGCCTGAAATTATATGACAAGGGTATGATTAATTTCGTAAAATTACTTTCGTTGAGTCAAGTGTAATTATTAATTACGCTTGTTAACCGTATACCGCCTGACAAGAGGTTATAGTGTCAGCATACTGGGAATTAAAGAAATGATGGCTTACGAGATTCAGGTCGTATTCTTGAGAAGGACATCCTACGGGGGGTGTAGCAAGTCGAAATTTTGGGGATGACGTATGAATTTACCGACTTTGGGAGTTATGGTATTTTAGCTACGATTTACTATCTTATCGACGTTCGCTCCTATATCAATGGAGTGCATATCTACTGTCGGTACGGTAGATTTCTTAGAACGCGATATCACCGGAGTACGATGGACAGCGTTCAGGATAAACTTCACGTTTCGTTCACATTGTGAAAAGTCTAAGACAGTCAAAATATAGGTAGTCTAATTAGCAGGACTATATTGGTATCATGACACTTAGGTCTTTATGATCACGTAGATGAATTAAGAACAAAAATTTTATAATATCAATCAATAAATCAGAAAACTTTTTAAAACAAAAAAAAACTCGTTATGTCTCGAAATTTATATTTTTCTTAAATAGTTTTTCTTCAGTGTGATTGTAAACGTCACTCATCATTTCGCCAACTGTGCCCTAAGTCGTTGCCTGATAAAACGATGAAAATTATACAACGTCCAAGAATCGTCATTTAACTCGCATCGTTTCGCAATAATAGTAAAGAAATGCATTATCCTTCTCAAACGATAAGCACGCGTACACTAACGATAAAAGAACAGGATCAAAAGCTTCGGCCGTAAATCGGCTTCCGAAAATCATAGTGTGGTCAGAAAACTCTCGAATAGCCGTGGTCAGATTGTTCCGGGTAACTTTACGACTTTAAGAAGTTCAGCGCGCATGCGCGACATTATTGTATTTCCCTAAACACCTGTTGAAGGGTGGAGTTGAACTCGTGGGGCTTACGGCTGGGTTAAGGGGTTGTGGTCAGGCAGGCTAACAACGCTGATATCTAGATGGCCACTATTTAAAGCCAGTGTTACACGTAAAAGCTGGCTGCCACCTGGGAAAATCGAAAACCGGACAAAAATCAAAAGTACAAAACATACCCCAAAGAAAAATCCCATTCACGTTCAAAATATCTTTGCGACACAGTAAACAATATAAAACCATGATTCCAAAACAAAAAAAAATATCCTGCCAATTCCCCGGTAACCGCATTAAACCGATACAAATAAGTATTTCAAAGCTGTTCAAAGCCTGAGCACATTAAAAGAGTAAGTACCTCAAGAGATCATACATATACCGTAAAGCCTTGAACTGGTTATTCTAGCTACTCAAAGCCAGATCTGACAATCCAGTACGCGAACGACCAAGGTGTCATCCCAGAAGCAGTCTAAAGTCATCCTTTGACGTGAACGTCGCAAGAAGTGATAAACCATCGATGTCGGGGACATATGTAACGTACAATATGTATATAGAGGCAGGAGTACGTGTTCACAGAGCGCTATATAGGATGTTTCACAGCTGAATGCTCGAGGCGTGTGTTCGGCATCCTGTCGCCTACCGGCTGGCTGTTGGTCGGTTGATAGCAGCAGCAGCAGCAGCAGCAGCAGCTAGTACGCCATCCAGGCAGTCAGGCAGGCAAGCGACCAGGGTCAACTCACGCAACGTAACGCAACGCGTATCATGGTTTAATGAGCGTGTGGCGAATAGAGGAGGTTGCGAGGCAAATCCAATACGTAAGCACGCGAATACACGAGGTGTAGGAATACAGACACGATACGGGATACGAGGTCGCCTCCAGCCTAACCCATGTGTAACCTCGATGCTGCCGACGGGGGTCCCGAATAGAGGATGCGATATGGTGGGGATACGCGAGTAGAAGGGAACGAGGAGTTGGTATAGGCCCGTGTATAGCGTACGCGTGGCGGATTCCGAGGCCAAGGAGGTAGCCAAGTGTGTGAGACCGTGCGTAACCGCAGAGTATACCAGGTGTCCCGAATCGAGGTTTCCTTTTTTTTCGATCTGATATATAGGGGCACACGACCTTTACATAGTGATTTTTAAATGTGGAAGTAAGCGTCGCGACGCCTTTGAAAATCCGGTTTCTTGACCAGCCGGCTCTTTGATGTCTAATTCGGTTATCCGTAGCTTATTAATCCGTGATCTATGGTATACATAGGTGGGCGTTGACAAAGACGGAATATGATGTCTGCGAAGGAATGTAATCTGAAGATTGCAAGTATATTGAATATACGTGTTATCGTGTATCGGTACGTTTCTTGCGGTTTTTATACAGTGCGATGAGAATGTGGAGTTTTAAAAAGTGCTATATAGGACGGTAGACTCTACAGAAGTTCCATACGAATGGCTTTCATTTATCTCTATAGGGCGATCGGTGAATTGAATCGTGGCCTATCGCTCACTTCAGATAAAAGCAGGATAGTTCTCAAAGGGAATATTAAACGTCGAAGGCTAGGTAGGGTGTAGTACGTGTGCTGATGATGCCGGGACCCCAGTGCCTATTACTATACATAGAGTATAGTGTGCAGCAGGGGTGGTCGAGGGTGTCCTCGTTCGATATAATAAAATCAATGCCCTCTACCTTTTCTCCCTGAACCCCCTAAAACCACCTTCTCACCCTACACCCTTTTAAATACCAACCGCGTTCTCATCGACCCTCGCAAAATTGCAATTCCGCGAAGCGACGCCAGGAATAAAAGGGTTCTTTGCGCAGGGTCCTCCTAACGCAAGTCGTGAATCCTTTGTAAATTCTACCCAGATACGCAGGAGTTAGATAATAATCAAAATTAGCTATCTGCATCAAGGAAAGAAAAAAAAACGAAGCTGCCTTCTAATTAGGATATGCATATCGGATTAATCATCCCCTCAGAGTAAGGCCCTCTTATTCCAAGCAGAGCTTGGACAACCTGAAAAGTCAATTCTAAAGTTCAAAGAGAAAATCGAATATACTTATATGAGAAGCCTCAACGAAGGACTATTCGTGGACAAATGGGACACAGCCTCCGACTTAAGGTCCGTGTGCTCATTTCCTTGTCTGTTTACTCCGCCCGTCAGCCCTTCTGTCTTGATGCTTCACACACACAGAAGATAACCCTCTTGGAAATTGTACCACCAGGAGCAGCAGAAAGGTACCTTTTAAGATAGTGGTCCAGAGGCCAGTTAGTGAGAGTCAGTTATATTGGGTATATACCACATGAAGTTGACCCTTTACATAGGGTAGTTAGATGGAGGATCTATACTGGGTAGGTCCCTGTGACCAGACGGTAAAGACAGTTTCAGGATTTCTCCAGGAAGTTGAGACATTTACTATCTCCAATAGTTTTGGACCAGGTTGACCAGTCAACCACTTGCCACTGACTTTCCAGCAAATCGGAATGGTCCTTGGCAACGAGAAGGTACCTTGCAGAAGAAGACGTGGTTTCTAGATTTGACGAAGCGAAACGAGAGTAGGATGGCACGTAGATATACATATATGTATATACGTATATACTGTATGAGATAGTAGGACCGGATAGGAGAGAACGGAAGAGAATCCCGGTCGTGGTACGACGTGGAGAAAGGTAGGGCACACTGGGACGCCAGGGAGCATCAGCGGCGACGGCTGTTTGCAAAGTTGGAATTTGGAATGGAAATGTGTCGGTCTGCCATTACCCTTACGGGGTGGTGCTGGAGGGTTGACGCGAGGGTATGTAGCTGGTAGGTCGGCCCCAGACTACATCTACGCATATATATGTACATACGCGAAGAGTGGTGGGTGTACGAAATTGGCGGTGCAGGAAATCCCAGGTATAGCGGGTGTTTTAAAACCCTGCGGATTGTGGGTTTGCATTTTAAACGAACTTGCGGAGAGAGAGAGAGAGAGAGAGAGAAACAGAGCCACAGACTGCCGCAGACTACTGTGAATCGGATTTAAAAAAAAATTCACTGGAGAGTTACGGAGCACAGTGTACGTATTGGAACGTGTGAATCTACTCAGGGTGAGTGAGAGGGCTCGTGCCTACCGGGTGGCCTGGATTAACGCGTCCTGATTGTTAGAGAACATTCCCCATCTTCCTCTGCCTAGAAGATTCCGAAGCTTCACGACCATAAACTCCTTAGGACCGTTTCTGAGGTTGCTTTGGAAGTGGCCCGTAGCCGACACTTGGTGAGTCGGCATCTGTGCCTCAAACAAACGAGCAGATGGGCCAGCTGGGTTTGGGCCCCTTCTCTCTTGCCATGAAAAACAAGAGACGAAGAAGTGTTAATACAAATAGTATTAACCTTACCGTACCATTCTTCAAGTTTTGGTTGTCAGGATGCAAACTGCTGATAGAGCAGGAAGCGACTCCATCGATAGCAGAGGACACGATTCGCACTGGCAGCCTAGATTTGTTTTTCAAAGTTCCTTCTTCTGGTCAGCGAGAAGAGAGAGGCGTGTGATTGGGTTAGCTTTGGTTTGTTGGAACGGAACGAAGCCAGTCCGGGGCCACCCAGTAGCCATTTAGATAAACGAGGGGCCCCTGTTGAGTGCTGCGGGGTGCCAGACAGGGCGAAATAGATAGATAGGTCTGAAGGAAGGGGAGACTTTGGGAGACAGTACAGTCCTGACTTGGATAAGGAGAATCCAAGTCAGACATGCGTACAGTACATAATGTATCGCCTAGCACATACAGATACCAAAGTGAGAATAAAGAGGAAAAGGGGAAGGTAGGGTATAATACTGTGTACCAGAGTGTTTGGTCCTTGGATGACAGAACAAAGAAGTTCAAAGGCGTGCCGGATAATCCGTGACCGATGGATTTATTTAAAGAACCAGTTCGATGCTTGGGGCATCTCGATATTTATTAATTATCCTTTAGAAAGGAGTGTGAAAGTGATGCGAAGCTCGTTCGAAAGAAGGAAAAGATGAGTAAAATGGAGAGGAGGAAGAAGGGTCGCGGCTGTTAGGATTCCAAGAATTGTTTTGAATTCCAAGACTTTATTACCGCCTTCCAGTAATGGAGAGCGGAGCAGAGTTCTCGCTATTTGCATCCAGAGCCACATACGCGCGATACATACGGTATACATGTATACTGATAAGTACTAGCCTCTTCTCTCGTCTTCTGCAGCCCCAGGATGTCGTTGACCCTAGTCTAATAATTATCAAGGTGTACAGAGAACTTTCATCGCTCAAGGATGGGGACTAGAGACGCGACGATAAGTGGTGCTCACCGGTCCTCAACCGGCATACGAATGTAGGACTACTCTCGCCGACAAAGTGCACTCCTCTCACCGGTGCTTCTCTGTTCCCCGAAGACAGACTGTAAGGGGACGGCATCGCCTCCAGCCAGGTTTCCACCACTCAGAAACGTAATCGATCGATACGAGACTTGCCGAGAGTGGCTTCATCGGCTTCCTTCCTCGGATCCGATGGGAACTCACCGAGAAGCGGAAGTGACGGAGAACCAAAGCTCTCCACATTCTCCGAGTACCTACAGTAGTATACGTATAGAGGACCATCCTTGAGTTTGGGAAGACTCGAGAAATCTCAAGATGCCGAGGATTAGATTCCCAGAAGAAGAGAGCTGCCTGTGCATTTTACTTGTCACGTATGGGGGTCGGTATTGGGACTCGAACGGGGTGCACAGTTTCGTGCACTATATGTTATATGTATATGCATAATACCCGGGCGGTATATGGTTGACAGGATACGGGACCCAGGGCTCCCTCGATACAGCGGCAAACACGAAGGCCTGACAGCGGGCCTAAACTGAATAAATTATTACAAGCTCGTCTCGCCGCCTCCTACTTTTGATCGCGGTGCGCCCTAACCTCCCTTTTTCCAGGACCTCTCAGGTCCTCATCCTCCGAGGGAACCGATCCTCCACGCCCGAGGAGCCACCAGTCGCCAGGCCGCCCGTCGAGCACAAAGATTCATATCTGACTCGGCTGCGAAGTCTTGGGCTCTGCTCGAACGGGACCCTAAGCCCCAAGCGGGACGGGATCGGGCCAATAGTATTCCGTCCTTGGACAATACTTCGGCATGCGGCTCACTCACGTAGGCGGCAGTAAGCACGAGAGGGACTGCGTTCGTTTGCTGGAGTGGGACAGAGTAGCTACTCCGAGTGGGAGTGGGACTGGGTGCTTCCGCGCAGAGTGGGACAAGGAGTGGGAGTGGTGGGGGAAGAGTAGGAGTCTCACAGCCATCCAACCATCTAGCCCAGCCACGGAGGGAGAGAATCTCCGGAGATTCCACGCATGGAGAGTCGAGGAATGGGCCAGACCAGACCGCCAGCCTTGTTGGCTGCACGGAAGGCAGCTGCCAGCCGGCTTACCGCCGCGGCGTATTATACCAGATGAGAGAGAGTGGGACGGAGAGAAGTAGAGACCACGATACGGATGTACAAGAGGAAGAGAGAGAAAATGAGAAAGAGAGAGAGAGAGCGAGCGAGCGAGAGAGAGAGGCCACATAAGCGAGAGAGGTAGGACATGGCCGGATTGTCCCGTAAAGATCCGAACGCTAAAAAGCCCGCGGGAAACGCGGAGTTTAGGCCACCAAGGACTTGGGAGGATAAGCTCCTAGGAGCCTGGTGTCCCACACCCTCGACGACGATATCGCGCTACTTCCTTCCCATCGTCGAGAATCACCCTCTGAGGTTTCGCAAGGTCTCAGAAACGAACCCTAGAAACCTCTTCGTGACATCGTTCTGAAGCGTTCTCTATCCTATATCTACCCCTATAACTTTCATACCTATACATATCCTAGGTACTATCTACCTATCCCGCATATGCGTATATTTCTACTCAGCATGTATCCAGGATCACAAGCAACCATCAAACCAATCTCTTCGGATGATTTCTATATCACAGAATTCTTCGGCAGCAACCTCTAATCTGACATATCCAGCAAACACACAAACGATTCTCCACCGTGGAAACTATTTTACATCGGGTCACGCCGAATCGACAAACGTTCACAGAGCCGAGCGCCGTTTTTTTTACCCTCTCTGGTACGCCGACTTCGTCCCTCTTGCTTGCTTCGTCCAGCTCGCTAAAAAGGCTTCCATTGTGAAATGGCTCGCATTTCCACCCTGGCGCGATGACACTGGAAGCCGTGGGAGGGGGGGGGGGGAGAGAACCAAGGGGTGACGATCCACAGTCAAACACGAACGAACAACCGAGCGAGAAAGAAAACTAGCGTACGCAGGGACGTAGAAGCGAACACTCGTGCCCATACCACTCGACCGTCCGTATGTCTCTCTGTCTGGCTGGCGTGTCGGATTTCTGTTTGCGTTGCCGCGTCACGCATTGAACCGCGCTCGTTCGGATTTCGTGCGGTGGGCCCTCATACCATTCTCCCTATCCTCTGACAGCACCATCCACGGCCACCCTCCTACACGCTGTCGACCTAACACCGATCCTATGGCATTCAAGTCCCTCCTCCTACCGTTTCGAAACGTCCCGGCGCTATGAGTCCGGATTCCCTCCCCCCAGTCCTCCTGGATTTCAACGTGCACTCCGAATAAACAGTAGGTACGGCCGCTTTGGGTGCGTCTACTATTCTACGTGGTTGATTGTAAGCACGGATGTTATAGAGGGGTTAGTCAGGAAGGGAGTCACTCCTCATCTTCACTATCCGTCTCTCTCGGTCTCTCTGTCCATCTCGCTCTCGTTAAACGTGGAACGGGAAGAGATCGATGAGGAAGGAGTTCGTTTCCCCGTGCGACGAAGCGCGTGATAGATTTTGACGGGGTTAGCGCGAGCTCTGGCTTTTCGTGCATGGTTTGAAAAGTTGATGGAAACGACGGGGAAACGGTTAATACTTGGAAGAACTCTGAAACAAGAGCATCAGCGGCACCCTCTTTCGTACCGTCGAACTTTGTCTTTACTTTATACAGATATCTTATTACGGAAGCTCTTAAGGGATATATATAGAGGAAGCAGCGACGATAAGATGTACATTGAAAGCTCAACAATTTGTGTATCAACGTGGGTAAAGAAATATAATTTTCTATAAGGGATAGTTCGATTATACCTATGCGAGCCGATGGTACTTAATATATTATTTCGTATGGGACATCGCGTGTCTTTCGAGAGCTTCAAAGTTTCCACGCGTCTTCGCGACGAAGCATGCAAAGCGCAGATAGCGCATCAATTCGAGGAAGCTCGACGGAAGTTACAAGAGCAAAGCGAGGTCTTGCGAGAACGGAAGTCAAGGGGTGGCGTAGGCACTAAGCAAGAGTATCCGACTCTCGCACCAGTGGAGAGTGAAACTGTTGCTTACTTAGTCTTATTCTGCCTAGAGTCTGTGCAAGATCAACACGACGTAATGAACAAGGATTCCCAGTGGTACTTCTTCGTTTCCTTTTTTTTCCCTTGTCTCTTCTTCCTGGGATCTCGCGCACCAGGAAAAATATCGTGGCTGCCGCGTTCCAGCCGGTGCTCACGGGCACTGATGGCAAAACGAGAAGGAGCTCAAGGGAACGAGACAGTCGGAAAGTGAGAGAGTGTGGAGGAGGGTTGTGGAATAAAAAAACGGTTGGAGAGTGGAAGCGGGGGGGGGGGGGCAGAAAAAAGTGCTCCGACGGAATTAATCTCTTACCGCACGTTAGGTAAACGTCGGGCCGCGCCCGCGGCTCGTAAAAAGGATGCCGAGTGGTCGCCACCGCGCAGTGGAGTAAGAGGGACCAGTAATGGAACTAGAGAACGAGAGTGAGAAGGAAGGAGAAAGAGAGAGAGAGAGAGAGAGAGAGAGAGAGAGAGAGAGAGAGAGAGAGAGAGAGAGAGAGAGAGAGAGAG
>JARQSW010000388.1:2332809-2365162 GCA_030142375.1 Calameuta pallipes
AGAGAGAGAGAGAGAGAGAGAGAGAGAGAGAGAGAGAGAGAGAGAGAGAGAGAGAGAGAGAGAGAGAGAGAGAGCGAAGGAAGCGAAGAGTTCGACAGTATGGTGAAAAAAATTTGGGTAACCGTTTATCGAGGATATCGTTTCCCGATACGCCCGTGCCCGCTGCGGCCCTCGCTTCCATTACGGCCGCAGCCGATAACGATCGCCCGAGGCTGGAGCGGAACGAGAAATCTCGCCACAGGGGAATCCTGGACCCGCGGGAGAGTTCAAGCCGGGCGAGCTCACCGATGTCCTTTGAGAAGAGTTAGAGAATGATTCCACGTATTAAAAATTAAAGTATTTTCACGTAGCATTGACGTTCCATCTATAAAGCATTTATCTCACTTCGGATTATACCTATATAGACAAGTACGAAATGGATGTCACTGTCTGGATAAGGAATCGTTAGGAGTGCCCGAAATTACGAAGTGTCGATATAGTCGGTCCACGAGATCAATGTGTTTCTTTTTCTACAATTTGGAAACAATTGTTTGGCAAATCAAACGTGATTTTATAAGAAATACGTAAATATATGCTGAGATAGAAAAATAAGATGTATTTCAGTGTAAAGCTATTAACAGGAATACCTTGTAATATAAATAGTATGCAGAGACACGTAAGATAGATTTTAGGGTGTGATATCCACATACGCATATACCACATATTGCCACGCATTTTCAAAGTACTCGTTAGCGGTTAGACATGATGAGCAGACATGTTTGACACTGCTAGAAATGCTTAACGTGAACTTTGCCCAGAGGATACTTGCCAGTTAATACGAGAGTAAAGGGCATCGATTTTAGACCTTTGATTTCGCAGCGTGTTCAATTATAATCGGTAGTACCGAGGGCATGTGTATAGTGACGGGTGGTCGGGCACGGTAGCTCTGGCGGCAGCTGCAGCTGCGTCCGATATCGCCGCCTGCCGCGCGTATGTAGGAGTATGTCATTACCGCGACGCCTAGGCAGCGCGACGTAGCGCGCATTGTGTTAGAGACGGCGGCTAGGAAGAGCGAAAGGCGGTCGAGTGGAATGGCGCGGGGGTGCGAGGGCACAGAGGATTTTGCTAGTCAGCCAGTTAGCCAGGCAGGCAGGCAGACAGAGCAGAGCGATGGGGTAGTGAGAGTAAGT
Source organism: Calameuta pallipes (assembly GCA_030142375.1). Taxonomy (NCBI): domain Eukaryota; kingdom Metazoa; phylum Arthropoda; class Insecta; order Hymenoptera; family Cephidae; genus Calameuta; species Calameuta pallipes. Next base: position 2,333,979 of record JARQSW010000388.1, read on the forward strand.
TAGAACCAGAGAGAGGGAGAGAGAGAGAAAATAAGAGACTAAGCGAGACGCCTAAGGCACGAGTGTGGAGAAGCCAGTAAGAGAGTAGGAGAGGAGTAGAAGGCAGAGCGAGAGAGTAGGACGGTACGCGTGCGTGCAAGCGTGTGCGTGTGCCTCATTAACCAGACGTTTGTGTTGAGCGCGCGAGAGGCCAGGCAGGGTCGAGCCGGAGCCAAGCTAAGCCAAGTCGGGCCGAGTTGGGCCAAGCTGGGCCGCGCCGAGCCAGGCCGTGCCAAGTCACGTCGCTCCAAGCTGGAGTGGGCTGCTGGTCCGCCGGCGTACTCGCCCGGTTATATCGGCCATTCGGCACAGGGAATCAACACGCCAGTCAGCCGATTGCGGCCTGCTAAACGCCCAAAACCACGATCCCGCAAGCGACGACGCTTATACCGGGTGACCCCGAGATACTACGCTATGTCTCACTCCTACTCCCCGCATGCGTGTACTTATGTTCAGGAGTGGGAACACCTTTTTGACTCTCACGTAGAACGAACCGATCGTACGGAAGTATTCACTGATTACCATTCGACCGCTCTTACCGATCGCCATTACCACCTGCCCCATGTGAGAGGCAGTACCGATTCTTGATTCAAATACCATTTTTTTAAACTAAAAATTAAAACTTGATCAGTACTTACTTCGTGTGTGAAATTACTGACGTTGCATATGTACTAAGTTACTGGTAGTGAGTAAACATTACATAGAAATGGGATACCCTGGTTCTACTAGGTACCTAAGCCATAACCTTTTATATCCGTTCAGCATGCGTATATGCATATCCAGGATCGTTATCGTGGGTTGCGCTCTATACTCTCTAGCGTAAGTTTTACGATCCGGACACCGAGGAAGTTTGAAATTTCGCACCAAAGTCTTGAGTGTGAGAAGATAGCAAGAGAGAGAGAGAGAGGAAGAGAGCGAAAAGGATATAGGATAACGTTCGAAGTGTCAGCATAGATATAAAAGGAAAGGGTCATAGAGAGCGTCGGGATGCTAGAGCCGGGATATGGGGCGGGGCGGAACAGTCCGCAACTGACGTCAGCGAGTCCGGAAAAGTTACGGAGATAAGAACAGAGGCAGCAGGCGCCTACATCCGCGCTGCTACACCGTTGGTGTCGTCTGTCACTTGATTGCGTGGGGTTAATTCGGTTGAGAGGGATGTCGCGAGGAAACGAGAAGGCCCGGAAGGGCAGGAGGTCGACCCGAGGGCGCCGGCGGAAAGAGAGTAAGACAGAGACAGAGCCTTAAAAGAGGAAATAAGGGCGTTGCTGAGTGATAGAGAGAGAGAGAGAGATGGCGAATGCGTAGCTAGGGGATGAATCCAATTACACGCAAACCTCGCACCTACGGCCCATTACGTCTGGTCGTCTCTCTTTCTCTCATACATTCTCCGCGCAGCTCTCTCCTTGTCTCACTCCCATAGCGAGACGCGTGAGCGTCACGCTCTTCTCTTTTGCCTTCTCGCTCTCTCACACGATTCCACGACTTCCCTCTCGCTCACACTCGCTGCCAGTGGCGTTGAGTGCGCGCGCGATCACTCCTCTCTCTACGCTTAACGTGAAATCCCATCTATCGGTCTCTCTTTTGCCAGCTGTAAGCGTCGCTCGTATTTTAGAGTCCCTTGGCTTCCCTCTCCATTTCCTCGATCCTCCATCCGACTCACACCACGTCGGCAGAGCAGCAAATTCCGCGACCCTCCAATTACCTACGGCCGAGTTTGCCGCACGTTTTTAGATTTAAAAGCCACGGCGCCGGCGATATCGCGTGATACTTGGATGAAAATTCAATGGATCGCTTGGTCTGATTGATCGGTTCGACCAGCGGGCACGTCAATCGAATCGGTCAATCCTTGTAGCAGGAGCATCTCGTGCGACTGTATATGTATAGTATACAGCTCCACTTTAAAATCAAAGCTAATAGGAAGCCAAACTATCACATGAAATTAAGTTTGAACGATGAAAGCGCAAATACAGAAGGAAGTATAATTGACCTCTTGATAACGAACCGATGAGATAATCAATACCGAGCCAAGCAATTCGACCGTGAGAATAACTATACGTGAGTTTCCCTGATATCATGTAACGAAACGTGGCAAAGGACGGGAGTTCAAAGACGGGGCATTACGAGTCCGAGAGGAATCCGGAAATGCGGAAACTGCCGGCCGCTAATGAAAAACAAAGTGGAAGCCGTCTGGCGGGAACCTCTCTGGCGTACCAGTCCTCCGGCCCCTTTTCTGCTCGGCTAATTGAACTTACGCCTCCAGCCTGAGTCGCCTTGGCCTGACTCGGCCCACTATGTAGTATAGTTCTACCTATCTACCTACCTACCAACCCATTTAGCCAGCCAGCTAGCTGACATCGCTCTTAAATCCTAACGCGAGACAGTCACGTGCAAGCCGACAAACAAACTATAGGTTTTCAGGGCGAGAGGAACCGAGGGCTATCCTTCGAGCATCCGACACACAATGGTTCTGGCCCCTGGCTGACCGCGATCAATGGAAATTTTAACCCCTCGACGGACAATAATAGATATCCGCTTGTAGGGCCGCGTGCCATTTAACGCGAATGGCACACGGAACGCCCGCCCGCTGAATGCCCATAAGTCCTAAAAGTAGATGGAACCTTGGTTGGACCTGAAAAATGTTCCAGAGACCTGAGAACATATGCTCTGAGAATAGAGTGAGAGGGGGAGGAGAGACTACAGGTAAAGAGATGCTGAACAGCTGAATGAAGCACTGAGAGGAGAGTATAGCTAAGTCGAGGTCTCGACCTAGGCCTTTCAAGGCACGACGACTTCATTTGCCATAAGCAACACCAATGATCGTGTACACTTGCCAGTGTAACCTGGCAAGAGCCAACTTCACGCCAGTGCGCAATTCTTTTTTCTTCTCGCTTCTACGAAGCTGAGTATTAATATATCCTCAAGGGTCCATGTTATCCCGGCCGAGCCCGCAATTAGAGCGTCGCGAACTTCATCAGAGTGGGCAGGGTTCCGGCGATAAGCTCGACCTGCCGGAATCAACGTGAAAATTGGGCCCCTTGCTCCTCACGCGGCCATTCCATGAATAATGCACTTTATATAAACCGATAGCACCTAGCAGGCACACATGGCTACTATATGGTAACTGCGCAGCCTACAACTGTTTACCTATCTTTCTGCCTATCCACCTTGTTCCTGGCAATGTATCTATACCCGGCTACCTGACTCCATGACTACCGTACGCGGCAGTTCCGAGCTCAGAAGGAGGGTAATTGGCCGAGCAAACGTGCCAGAGAGTTTCACTGAGCCGGACTCGGCATCGTTGAGCCGTGGCAAATGCGCAGCTCGCACACTGCCACGACCAGGAAGTCGAGACCTCGAGACATTTGCTGCGAGTTGCATAATTTTTCGCAGGTAAGTGGTTACGAAGCGGGATACCCCGTAGGTGATTACCCACGTTACCCTTGGCGAAGCCAATATTTTTTTACTTGGTTCAAGCACTAAAGAGGGTCTGGTATTTGTATTGGAAGAAGGGTACGGAGACGGTAGCCAGTCAGGCAGGAAAGGTATACCCGAAGATAGGGAAGCAAGGAAGCAACCAGGCAGGCAAGAGGGTCGTAGGAGTTTGAGAACTTATCATAGGGAGGGGTCGAGCATCGAAAGGGGTCGATACGTATCGCGATTTGCCGCGCGACTAGGTTATCGGCTATCGAGGAATACCTTCGAGTCTCCTATCTCTCTGGAAGGACGACGACAGCATCGTCGACGTAGCTCGAGTAAGCTCCAACGTCACCCGCAGTACACGCTGGCAGATAGGGATCATCAAGGCGTGTTCTATCGCTCTCATCTTAGCCACCCTCTAACAACCTCGCGCGCGCGAGACGACGAAGAGAGAGAGAGAGAGAGAGAGAGAGAGAGAGAGAGAGAGAGAGAGAGAGAGAGAGAGAGAGAGACGACGGCGGAAGACCCGTTGGCACCGTGGAGGCCAGAGAAAGGTATAAGAGTAAGGGAGAAGATGAAACGAGCGGGAGAGGAATGACAAAGACGTACGAATGGATACACACAGCAGCACGTGGGCAAAAGTGAGACAAAGATACTTAATAGGCCCAGGGGTGCGAGCGAGAAAGAGGTTAGCATGCACCGGCTCCATAGAGGGGAAAGGCTCTATTTTTGTCGGGTGGCAGCAGTGGTGGCGGCGGCAGTGGCGACGGGACAAAAAGCCTGCGGCTTCTCCCCTGGACCTCTCTCTTCCTCTCTGCTACCCGGCATGCCTCCTCTTCTAGCATCCACTACCGGCAGCGCCAGCACCACCACCTCTTCCTCTACCCAAGTCACCCTGCTCTCTTTTTACTCTTTTCACTCCGTGCGCCTCTTTTTATGCTACCGACTCGTCCGTCTCACTCGGTTCAGCATGGTTCGCTCTGTCGCTAGCGTTTTCTCTCCCACCAGGCGGACACGGAAGGCTCGCGCACGCGAGGAACCGAGAGCGGCCCATTGGGCGACGTTGGCCCACCGACGGAGAAAACGATAGTAGGAGAGGGACACGATGATGCGGATAAGGACGGAGCAACGAGCAAAGAGCGAGGGGGGGGGGGAGAGCGCGAGATAGAGAATGACTCAGAGAAAGTCAGGAAAAGAGAGAGAGAAAGAAAGAGAGAGAGTGAGACAACAGCAGCAGTCACAGCCGTTTCGACAGACCGACATAGCGACGTACGAACGACTGGGCCGGCTGCGACCGACGAGGACGGAATCGTAGAGTGCTAGCTCAGGACTGCAGTGAAGTGGAGTGAAGTAGACTGAAGAGGTAACCCAGCCAGAGAACCACGGGAAGCAGGAATTGCTTGAGTACGGCTAGGCGGGAGGAACTGGGAGGATCGTACAGTGAAGACCAAAGGGGAACAGAGTGGGATCAGAGGGATAAAGAGAGAGAGAAGTTAGAGGTCCCGGTCGCTCATCGGACCTCAGCTGAGGGAAAAAGGCTCGCATCAAACTCAGGCTGAGGAGGCCGTGACTCCCTTGGCGGCCCTACTAATTGCCGCCGGCCGCTCCTGGCTACGGGCCGCTGAGCATCGCGCCACGCATAAGACCCGCCACGGTTATGTTCCTTGGCTTATAGCTCTCTCGAATATATAGCTATACTCCGTATGCACACATACACCTTACGTATATGTATATAGTACGTGAAACAGATTTCTTCGTAGAACTCTAGGGATTCGTTTCACGAGTATGATTTTGAAGATGTCCCGTAACTTGAAAAATCGCTATGCTGTATACTGAGTTTTATATAGTACATAGCACATGCAGAATTGTATGTATTACAGATTTATGCAGTGTTCTATCTTGTCAGACGTGACAGTGAGAATGTTGAAGATTGAATGCCGAGGATTACCGGGTTTATATATACTCGAAACTCCTTATATACTTTTCTATTAGAGATTCTTACCTGGATTCTTAAGGTTACCTCTGGATCGGGTACCTGGTTACCTGATATCTCGTATGCCTAGCCAGGGAATCGATTAGACCGCGCTCGAGCTCTGCTCGGTCGATGAGCGTGAGGTGTTGGCTAGAACGTGTAGCCGTAGTTCGTGCGAATAACACGTACAAGATGTATGCGCTTGTATGGGAGTCACGCTTGTTATTGATGCTAACCAGAATAATGATGGTCAGAGATGGCTATCGTATTCATCAGTAGATGCTAAATAGCTAAATATATAGAAATACAAAAATATTTAGATAAACAAATATTTTTAATATGTCTGAGCATAGTATGGATGAAGATAGTTACAAAGCATTGAATTATTGGGTTGTTCAAAGAATAGACAGTCGGCTGGATCAATTAATGGCACTGAAAAATTCAGTATTCGTCGAGACTCCATCGAAGGCCCAAGGATCAATAGTAGGTAACTGAGAGTAGCAAGGTGTAGCGTCTCGGTTTGACGGTAGCACATACTTTTCGAAAGATCGAATAACCCCTACGTGGTTTTTTTTAAAAAGACGCTCCAACGTTAGGTAGGTAAGTGCCAAAGGCGTCCCAGCAAATTTTCCGCATCCGGAATAAAAATGTGTCGAGGGTTTCGCCTTATGCGATTCCATCCCTCTTCGATCTGTTCACCAAACCTCAGTTTCCTCGTCGCACACTAGTCCTACCAATAGCTAGACCCTCTTTTTGGCTTGTCCTCGTCTCACTCTTAGCAACCCTCGTTCCATCCTTCTTTCTCGAGTCTCGCAAACTCATTCCGTTTCCCTCTAGTGCGTGACTCAGCTTGGCCGAAAGCGGTGTATTCCGAAGGTAACCCCAGGTTGTCGTTTTCGCCCCGTGTCCAAGCCTACACGCGGACTGGCTCCAACCCTTGCACGGGGTCACCAACGCCACAGAGAGGGGGTGCGTGCATGTACTTTCATTATTGGAGCAGGCGGCGATAATCATCGAACGTTGCCGCGGAGGTGGCAAGGGGTAGTTGGTATACGAAAGGGGTGCGGATCCGGCGAGGAATATTGGGGTTAGGGTTGGAAGCCATTAGAGAGGATTCTAGGGCTCTTTTCCACCCTGGGTTCTCTGGCTCTCCCTCTTTTTTTCCGACTCCGTTCCTATCGTACCTACCAACCGTGCCCCCCATTCTCACCCTGGCCAACCCCTAGGCGCCTGATAAGTACACCCTCCAGTGCTTAATTCGTCCACCGCGATCTGGCCATGATTTGTTTACAGTCTGGGGGGGGGGGGGATGACGCGGGAACAGCCTCCTTCTGGACCAGCTTCGTCAGACAAAAATTGTCACACTCCCCTTAACCCCTGGCACTTCTTGTCGTAGCTGCTCGTTTTATTAACCGAGGGTTGAAACGCTTCACCCCCTCCCCCCACCTCGCTCCGGGACACCGATTACGGTTAACCGAACAAAACCCTCGAAATCGCGGCAACAAATTATCGGCTCGGTTGACCCCATCGTCCTTCTCCAGCATCCTCCTATTCTCACGTTGTGTACGTATTTACACAGGTACACACCATCTGTCTATCTCTATGCACTCCTGCTGGCTACCAATACGGAGGGCGCTCTTGACCTCTCATTCTATCCGCGAGAATGCGACAGAGACAAAGAGGGGGGCGGGGGGGGGGTGAAGTGTCTCCGACGGTGGTCCACTCTCGGCAGATACCTAACCCACCTACATACAGCTATATGACGAACCTCCGTAGCTATACATATATAGGTAGATATCCACGAAGCTAGCCCAAGGTATCTATACAGCGATAGTGTGAGCGACGCCCCAGCGATTAGCTGTTAAACGATATTGCAACTGAAAATGACCAGATGGATATCATTGTCCCAGTCATTTCCGCAATATAGCACCCCTTTTCCGGCTGTGCACATTTCATACTTTACCCAATGAATAAAGCACGAAATTGCGTATAGCGAGGCATACACAAGCGTGGACAACGTACCGCGAATACACCGTATACGTATACGTAGCAACGCGTAATAAGCTATTTCTACGTTGTGAACGTACTATGGCACGAGTACCAACGTAAGTGCGAGATATCGGTATAGCGTTGAACGTGAGTGCGTATACAGCGTACTGCGTATACGTAAACGCATATCTACCAGTACCCGATGCGGCTATGTGGAACGCACCGGCGGCCCGTACTTGTACGGGACCTTTAGCGGCTCGTGAGTTGCAGTCGGGACGATCAATGACAACCTCTCGGTGTCTCTCTTGAGCAGCTGTGTCTCTGGCTCTCGCTGTCTCTCTCACGCCCACGGGTTCGAGCACTCCCTCTCAATCAAGATAGACGCGCGAGAGGCTTAGCACCGAGAGAGGCGAACACGAGCGGTAGAATTTCTCTGTAATGAGAGTGAGTGAGTAGGAGCTAGTCCGTACTCCATTGGTGGGAGCGAGAATGACGACGGCTTTCGAGGTAGGGATTGGCAGGAGGACGTCGGAGACGTCGAGGAGGAGTACGCGGGACGAATGGGAGCCCCGAGGGATCAGGAGGTGGGAGAGGGTGAGAGAGGAACCCGAAGAGCGACGGTGGCGTCGGGTGCGCGGAGTCAAGGGAGGACCACGAGGAGAACAGCGCTGAATGAGATAGAGCGAGAGGGACGTATATGGGCATCATGAAAGTTAGACAAGGACAGTAAAGTACCGGCACAGCCTGTCTGTGCCTCTGCTTCGGAAAGTGACTAATGACTAGCTGGCCGGACCTACTCTTCTACCACCCAACGAGAGAGACAAAGACGGAACGTAGTCAGCCCGTCTTCCTTTAACCAACGGAGATATCAGAGGTGTACGTTGTTATCTCGCGGCCCTCAACGATGGTCAACCGTGAAAAATGACTATCGGCGGAGAAATATTTTACGGGCGCATACGTATGTACTGCTGCCACATACCTACTACCAATCTACGACTCTGGTGTGGTATAAGGATTATGTGAGCGCGTGCGATGATGTCGGTTACGACTTCCTGTGGGACATCCTACGAAAGAGAAAAGGTCTTCCGCATCTGGTACCATAGAGGAGGTCACCATTTTTTAACCTTCTTGTTGATAGGTGCTACCGTACAAGATATTTGTAGGTATTGTGAGATTCTTCGTTATGATGGCTTTTGTAACTTCTCTCGTTCTCTCTCTCTCTTTCTCGGTTCCCTCTCTTTTATTTGAGTCTTCACGGCTGCTGAGTTACGCTCGCGAAGCCTTTCCAAGCGTTTCGTTTCGTTTCGTTTCGTTCCACGTGGTAAAAGGTAAAAGGGGGACTCTCGCGTTGGAAGCAGGACAACCAACCTCCGGGGACACGGGCTCTGTCGCGAAACGAATGTGCAAACGGACTTATGGTCGAGGTTAATCCTCGTTGATGATTTTAACTTTGGTATACCCCAGTGCATCCTGGTTTTGTCGTTAAACTCACGAAACTCGATCGAAACTCTACACAGACTTCTTTTTTCCTTTCGCGAAACGCGCCGACGCGTAATTAGATGTAATTAAGCAGGTATCTTATCCGATGCTCCATCGGCTACCAGCAGCAAAGTCACTTTCCGCCTGTAGACCTTTGTTCTTACTTTTCTTCTTCTCTACCAAGGGTACCATGTTTTATCTGTCTAACTACTTACCTACCTACCTACCTACCTACCTCTATAAACCTTTTACCTCATAGTCTTTGACCTTTCCTCTGGTCTAATTCATCTTGCGGCCAGTCCGTGTCAACTAATTATGTACTAATGAAAGATATATAAGAGCAAATACATGGGACTCTTCCAATTTATTATTGATTTTAGTTTTTGGTTCCAGTTGACTTCGATTTTCAAATTTGAATAATACACAAAACCTGCCAATAATTTCAATTACGCGTAGGAAGTATTATTATACCGTTATATAATACAAATTGAAAAATGATCCCTGTACCCAGAAGATGTACGTAGGAGATGCCCGAGAATAAAATGGAGAACTCACCTTGTTGTGCGGTAGCTGTGTCGGTACGTAGAGCGGAGGATCCAAACCAGGATTGGTGACAGCATGTCGGCCGACAATCCTGTCAGCAGGTTTCGCATCGTATCCCTCAGGTTGTCCAATGTGAAATCCCTTACTCTTTACCCAAAAACGAAACTTGCTATTTTCAGCGCTGTTCACTTCTTCCCCGCGTAGCGTCCTCAAAATCCTGGCGTATTTCTTGATAGTAATAGTCTTCGTCTTTGCGAGATCACCATAGGTCTTAATTACCCATGGCTGATAAGCACTGAACATTGCATCGTTTTGAAACTTTTTAGGTGCACCAGTTGTAACGTCCACACCCTGACCAGACTTCCCGACAAAGTTGGCACTGGTGGTACCTGGTGCTACCCCGGTAAACGGCAATCCTATACCGCTCTTACTATCCATAGCACCAGCTCCCTTAGCACCAGCTACGAAACTACCAGTCATGCTATTTCCGCTTCCATTCAGACTTCCTCCCGCCGTCATATTAGAAATGTCCAGGTACGAAACCGATCCATTCTTACCAAGATTCGTAGCATTACCAACGAAGGTCGCCATCGACGTGGCCATGTACGGTATCGTCGACGGCATACTCAAGCTTGACTGATTGCCGTTCATACCGATGGCATTAACAGAACCAAAGGATGATCCATCCGACATAGATGGTCCAGTTGACCATGAAGCCGCTACAGGAGTAACAAGACCGTTCCCGTTAGCCTCTGCAGTCGCTAGAGACGACAGTGTATTCGAGGACACAGTGGTGGTAGCATTGACAGAGCTAGTGGAACTTCCGCTCGCCGAGGAGTTCTTCCCTTGGGAAGTGAACTTGTTTGAAGTCCCACGGCTCTTGGAGGATTGTCCCGCGGTAGAATCTGTTCCTAGCGACGAGCAGGACGATACAGTCGAGTTCTTGGACGCGCTCGTCGAAGTCCCACGGGACTTCTTCGTCGGCGGTTCGTTGTGGCTCGAACAATTTGGAGAATTTAAGTTTCCATGAGATGGACTGTTGTTGTTCTCTGATCTGGAACGTTTGTTAGAGCCGGATGACGATGAATGGTTCGACGGGGTCGGCGAATTGTTCACCGGTACACGCCGACGTAGACCCATAGTGGCTGTCGCCATGATTCACTGTGTATCTTCCACACTCTTGAGACCCTCGTAAAGGCCCTGATAATATCCAACGAGGAGAATCTCCCTCTCTTGGCTATATCTTCAGCTCCGGAGAAGCACCATAGAATTCGTATCGCTCCAACACGAACCATCCATGCACTGCTATTGAGGATTCACCAGGTGACACGGCAGCAGTCGACACTATATATATACCAGAGCACAGACACGAACCACGAACACTAACAAGCACCATCTAGCTGCACTGTAATCATCCCCAGCTCCGAGTACGCTATAGATACAGCGAGAACCACCAGCAACTCCACCACCATGTACGAGGACACTTTTCAATTCAGTTTAACGGCATCTCGTTGAGGTGGCAAATGAAGTGGATGTTGTGTCTACCCATCGGTCCAGGCCCGTGCGATTACTTTCGCGCCGTTTTTCCTGCACCTTCCTCTCGTTCCGCCTCAGTACACTAGTGCCGCCGTCGCGACGATGGTTCGACACCTGAAACAAAAGAAGACGAAAAGGTGACGGAGAAATTAACTAAGTGCGATTACGCGGCGGAAACGTTTAAACGAGGGTGGCGCTAATGGACTACCCTGCCGGAGGCCACCTACCCACCCTACCTATAGAAGGTACTTCCAAGGGTAGTCGTTGGATAGAAGGTTACAAGGGTGAAAGTAGGATAGCTAGAGTAGCGTAGCAACGAGGGTGAAGATTATAACTGCATGGATATAATATGTGGAGAAAATTAAACTGGGAAATTGGCTTTCGGGGGTTATTCGATACTCAGCAGTAATGTATCGGATTACTCTTTTTATTAGTAATTACAAACATATGTATACACTGATCAATTATAAATTGTTTAACTATACTTTTAACGAAGATTCTTTCATACAACCTTTCATGCAACTTCAGAATCCGTATAACAACGACCAAGAGAACGCTTTGTTCTGGGTAATGGGGTTGTTTCCACGAACGGGACACTCGACATGTGAATTCTCTCCGGTACGTACAGACTAGTTCCAGCGTCGCTTGCCTCGCGGTTTCATGCCGATCAACCTTAAGATGGCGGTTCTATGTTTTTTTCTCTCGATTCACGTGTCTCGTACATCTGCGCGTCCGTGTGGTAAGAGCAAAGTTGAGCGTCCGCAGCAATCTAAGGTGTCTCCGCCAAATTAGGAAACCGGTCGCTCAGTCGTCGTCGCGGCGACTTTTCTATACCGCGCGACGGCCAAGTGGCATTTCGAAGTGGCAGCGCGCAATTTCAGCCGCGGCACAATAAAAGAAAATGTCCCGAGGACCGTGCTAGAGGTCACGTGTCATTTAACCCATTCTCGAGGTAGAAACGATGGGTAGGTAGCTAGATAAGTAGGTAGGTATAATGCTAATCAGAGGGTGGCTCCTGGCTAACCCCTGAAACACAGGAGTCGCGGCGTCACACCAAAAAGGGGTTGGTTGCTGCTGTCGCGACAAGGGATGTAGAAGAGTGAGAGAGTAAGAAGTGAGGAAAGAAAGAGTAATGAGATATAATGACATAAAAATAAACCCCTCGTTCACAACTCTCTACCGTTTTCAAGCCTCTACGCGAAAAAAATAAATACCCTCGCCGTTACATCCCTACTATTCTCCGGGTCCGCACATTCATACTGGAAAGCAGTCGACCCCCTCGCGAAATGATGCTGATCGCATTCGAGTCATCGAACTAATAACAGGTGTACCCGTTCTTTGTCATGACGCCATCTCCCTCCCTCTGTCCCTCTAACTCGCCCCCTTATCCCAAAAGGACTTTCGAAACGCCCTGCTATTTTCCACCTCAACCCTTGGGACTCCTTACCCTCGCCGCATAGCGACAGCACAACCCCTTTGGCAATTGCCACCCTTATCCATATTTTCACGTCTTATCGCGTCCGGGATCTTAACATCTTCAGACCTGAGAAGATTCAATTTTCCATGTACTGAAAATTCTCTCGGTTGGAATTCCCTTGGTTTAAAGCATAGACATCAAACTGTTCCAATACGGAACGTTTGTATAGGCGTCTTCTTGAAAAACATTAATGATACGGAAAACGGAGTAGGATACGTGGTCGGGTCAACGTTGAAAGCTTGGAAAAAATAAAAGGAGATTGTGAGATAAATTTGAGAAACGGCAAGATTTGAAAAAAAGAAAAAATATCAAAGGATCGGAAAACTGTTATCACAAGTCGCCAGTGATTATCCTTTTCCCTTATAAGTAGCTTCTTTCGGTAAAAAAAAGATCATAGACGTTCGAGACTCCTCACGTCAGAACAATCCTGAGAATACCAACCAAAAAACGTATCGCTGCACTTGACAGATCTAACAGCCATTACTAATTGAGAAGGGTATCTTTTATCTAACTCTAAATTTCAGAAGCTGAACCTGTCGACAGTCTACCTATAGAAACCACACACACACACACACACACACCGTTAAGAACTCAAAGAAGTAGCCGTTCAAAATCACGCGGCTGTACATAATAAAAAATCAGCTAAACAAAATGGTGGTATGTAATAGGCTGGTTTCGCGATAAGTGGTCGCGAAGGAGAGCCGCGACTAATTCAATAAGGTCGATCGAAGCGGCAAGTTAGGTAGCTAGGTATCTAGGTATATATATAGATAGGTCGGTAGGTATAATGGTCTCTCTGTGCGATATCCGCGCTCCTTTGGGTGGAGGTTCTAGTGCCTGAGGGGTCCTAGGGACCCCAGACGTCGCGTCGGCTTCGCGCCGCACACAAGTCACGTAGTGGCATGGGCCACCGTATTATGGTCCCAGTCCCCATATACATATTACGCTGTATAATGTTGGATCCTCCACACCAGCAATGGTCTCATGCTACGTGCTTCCTGCCAAAGGTCCAGTCCGCTCGCTTAAGGCCCCAAGTCCTTTCGCTCGTGGGACACTCGTGATCGCAATGTGTAATCAGGTTCGCGCTGCCACTGTCTATTACAATCGCGTAGTAGTCGCACGCAGTACTCCCTGGCATTGGTGGTCTCGAGCCTTTTCATTATATTCCTTCTGTTTTCTTATGGTCGACGCCATTTTCGACACGTTACGCGTACAAGTACATATAGAATTATAGATAGTATGGGACCGACCGCGCCCCATATTTTGAACATCATTTGAGTTTGCAGTGTCGAGTCCCAGCCTATGCGTTTTATTTCATACGTTCACACGGCGTTTGTGGCGTCGGGCGTCGGAATAAATGGTACCGAAATGAAATAATCATTCGTTTGGACAAAGTGGCGTGGGTAACCCCCATGAGCGTCGTTAACGACGTCACATTTTTGCTACGAATTTTCGGTATTTTATTTATGGACACGAAAGCGGATGCAACGAATATTCAGAGGGAAGGAGAGAGTAGTGAAGTTAGAGAGAAAAAGAGAAAGAGAGAGAAAGAAAGAGAGAGAGAGAGAGAGAGAGAGAGAGAGAGAGAGAGTACTGTATCTGCTTGTAGTGAACACTAGCCTTTTCGACAATGTCAGCCAATTCTAGTCCCTATAGTACCCATAGCGTGGCCACTGGCTCACATTCTCTAACTCCACACGGTAGAACAGTAATCCGTTAAATAACGCCCAGCTATTTCGTATTCCGGCGTAATCCGTTCTAATTTGAAATTTTCACGGGTCTACCCGTGCTTCTGGACCGTACGAACCAAAACCAGAACCGTCGTGTATATAGCAGCAACATCCAGGAGTAGCCAGAGGTGGCGAGAGGGCCAGATGGAAAGAGAGCAAGTGAAAGATAGCGAAAGACACAAAAAGAGAAGGTAGAAACGGTAACGGAGCAGATGAAAAAAAAGAAGGGGAAAAATAAAAGAGAAAAAGAAAAAGAAAAGCTATAGAAGGCTCGGGCGCCGCGGCAATAAGTTGAATTCCCAAACGGGCGGGTGTGGCGACTGGCGGCCCGCGCCGGCCACCAACGACACCGGATACCGCTATCTCCTCTCTCGCAGTCGTGCATTTTCGAACGGATCTCTCTTTCTCACTCTCTCACACTCTGGATATACTCGGTCCTATCTCTCTCTCTCTCTCTCTCCTGCTACTCCCGCAACCAATTTCGCTTGGCGAATCGACGCCAGAGCTTCTCCTCGTTGCTTCGTTCTGTCCTATCGGTCTTTGCCGCGACTCTCTACTTCCACGGCAACAGTCTTTAGCCTTTCCGACACTTCACTCATTCTTTTTCTTTCGTTCCCTCTCTTTCGTCGGTAAGTCTTTCAACAGCCCTCTCGATATACGCGCTTTATTAATATCCTTCTTCCATTTCGCCCGGTGACCCCTACCCGTCGAATTATTTCACCTTTGTGAACTATTCGCCCTGGCAGACTTTCCAGGGAAAGTCTTTCTAATATATCAAACGCTGAATAGAAAGGAGACGAGTGTAGTTTCATTGGATGTTGATGGTGAAGACAATTTTCACTACCCCCTTGAATGAGAGTCTCTGACCGGGATCTCTCGATTCACCTTCTGCCTCCCAGGGACCTCGTTCGGATACGTAGAGAGCTGGGATTATCCGTAGATTTTCCTAGTTCTCTAAGTATCCTCTTTTTTCTCCTTTTAACCTTTTTCTATCTACCCCCTCCTTTACTTTCTTTCCTATTTTCATCGGATACCCTCTGCTTTGCCACCTTCCAACTCGTGAATCGTTGCTACTCGAATGTCTAGTCAAATTTTCCCGTGGAGCACTAACATCGCTGCGCAAGAATATTTGCGAATGTTTAGGTGTTTAGGTTATGGGTAGGTTTCACGTAGACGGGGTGTGCAAAGCACGAAGAGCATCGAAGCGAGGAAAAGCCAGGGCAGAAAGTTCACGCTTAAACGTCCCGTGAAGCTTTTGCACGTATCGCGTGAGACTATTCGCTCGGATAGAGCTGACAGAATTCATCACGATTATCGTTAGCATATATATTATATATATCTCAGTATCGCGCTTCGATAAGGACGCTCAATGACGCGTGCTCAAAGTCGTTGAAGAAAGAACTAGAAATTGCTAATGCTAAAAAATTCATTATAAAATCTACTGGGACACACCCAAAAAGATTCAAAGATCTAAATGAATATGAATTTTAGGGAACACAGGATAAGCTGCTAGGATTTGCAAAGAACTTTTTGTTTAATAAAACTAATGACAACTCTCTACTCGCAAGAAATCAGGTACCTGTCAAATTCTACGAGAAAACCTGAAGCGGAGCTGTGACAGGTCACTGGATGATATGGTATTGATGTACAGTATAGTAATAGGAAACGAGTATATGTGACACATATCTATACGAAAATAATGAAAATATAAGAATGTGAAGTACGACGTATGACAAATGTTGCAAAGGAAATGGTAAGATAGTAAATGCAACGATATCACACCAAAACCGACCTGCGAATACAGCCACCGTGTAAAAGGCCGCCAGAAATGGGACGAATTCTCAAAAATCGTCGTCAAGCGTCATGTGTCCCTCGGAATTTCGCAGGTAATCCAATAAGCGGGTCCGGCATATATCCAGTTCGTAGTCACCGTGTGTAGAGAGCGAGCCTCCAAGTCCTCGTAACGTACTAGTGAGATAGTGCTTACTACGGTATAGTACTACTAGACAAATGTCAGAGGGAGCAGAGCTTGTCACTGATTTCCCGGCGAGCACTCGCGCGACACCCGCGACCGTGTGCGTGCCCTTGCGTGTTTTTTATCCGGCCGGCAAGCGAGGGTCCCGGAGCCCCGAGGAATCACGAGTGTGGCCGAGAGGGAGAGGCGACGTCGATGGTGGAGGAGTATAACAGGGTGAGCGAGAGAGAAGGTAGGGATAGAGAATGAGACAGGAGTAAACTATACTGGAGGAGGAAGCGGCAGCAGCAACAGCAGCGGCCAAATAGGAAGACCGAGAGTAAAAATAATAATAAGAAGAAGAAGAAGTGGACTATAAGACAAGGAAAGGAGCAAAAGGATCCGTGGAAGAAGTAGAAGACGAGGAAGAAGAGGAGACAAGGAAGAAGAGGAACACGGCGGTATCGTGGCGCTCGGTTGACTCTGGTGCCGAGTGGTATCTCACCCGCGAAAAGCGTTCCGCGATCAGGTGACACCAGAAGTACCACGACGTTACGAGAGAGGAGAGCTTACGGATCGTGACAGAGTGGGAGAGGAAGAGAGCGCGTGTGCCGGTTCGTTGGCGCGACCGGGACGGCGCGATAGGTGGCCCACAGTAGGTGGTGAGGTGCGCAGGGCAAGGAGGCCCACTAGTCGGGAGAGGGATTGAGTGGGAGAAGGAGAGAGAGAGAGAGAGAGAGAGAGAGAGAGAGAGAGAGAGAGAGAGAGAGAGAGAGAGAGAGAGAGAGAGAGAGAGAATACGCGGAGGAGTGAGAGACAGATGTATATATGCCACGGGTGGTCGAGAAGCAGGAGGGCACTTGGTACTCTCGTGGAAGGATAGTGGCTCAGGAGGGAAGGAGTGCTAGGCCGGCCGGCGGACGGCGGACAGACGAGCGAGTAAGCGAATGAGCGAGTCGGCGGTGGCGGCGTCGGCAACGGCTTCGGCAGCCAGCAAACGCGAGCGACGAAGATGGACGCAGTCGATGTCGATGCGAGTAAGGGAGACGGGGTCTTCCTGATCGCTTCTGAGTGCAAACGGTTCGGCGTGCGGTGGGACACTGGCAGGCGGGCGGGCTGAAACTGCTGTGGATAGCGGGTGGCGAGCGGTGCGATACTCTACGGGACGGGACGGGCCGGGACCCCATCCACATCTATGGCTACGACTACAGTGACGTCGGGACGCGCACACTAACGTGCCGGAGTTCGCTCTACGTTACTACGCCAACGGCTCTGCCGCCGATGCCGCCACCACCAACGCTGCCACCACCGCCACCGCCACCACCGCCGCCACCGCCTGCTCGGCATGGGCTTGCGTTTACGGTCTCCCTCGGGCAACTCTGTCCTATTTCTCTCTCTCTCTCTCTCTCTCTCCCTCCCACTGTCTCTCTCTTACACTCTCGCACCGGTAATCCGTCTCTCTTTCTCTCTTCGTTACTCTCCCTCGCTCCGATGCTCTTCCGCAAGCACGCGGGACTGCTTCCGTCTCTCTCTTGCTTCAATCCCTTCTGTCTTTTCTCTTACTCCCACTATGTTTCCCTCTCTATTTTTCTCTTGCTCTACCCTTATTCTCTCTCTTTCTCTCTCTTCTCATCCACTTTACCGAGCCTTCCACTTCGCCCTACGGTTCGTGCGATCCCTCGCTCTCTTGTGCACACTGCCCCCCCTCTCTCTCTCTCTCTTTCTCTCTCGCACACTCTCAGTCGCCCACTCCGTCGCTCTTTCTATCGCGTTCATTCACTCTCCCTCTGTTCGTTCCTCTTGCTCTTTCTGTCGCCCACGTGATACGAGAGCCGTCGAGCGTCGAGCAAGCACCCACACCCGAGCAGTAGCATATCGGAGGTCCGCCTGCCTACCGGAGCTTTTCAAAGCCCGAGAGAGGAAGGGCTGCCTACCACCAGAGAGGACTCTCTACAGCATGGGGATGTAACGGGTGGCTACGGAAACGCAGACTGTCTTCCGGTTGTTCCACGACTAGCCACTAGGTACCATTCCAAAACAATACTGCGCACACTGGACTCTAAATTACACCGGCTGCATCTGACTCTACGTTCCCGCATGAAAAAGTTTTTCTTGATATGACAGACTGTACCGAGCAGAAGGAAGCTTGGACCGGAGCCTATGGTCAGCCTGGGAGAATACCTTCGTCTTTTTTCTCTTCTCCCTTCTTCGCTTCTCTTATCGCCGCAGAGACGATGGGCTTACTCGAGTGGACTTTATACGGCTCTGGACGAGCACGGCCGTGCCGGGAGCCATCCAAGACTTCGTACACTACAGGAGCACAGCAGGTAAATGCTTTACTTCTCCGACCCATAAAGCGTTCTATCGCGGTCTCGAGCCTCTCGGTAAAGAGTCTCTTCCAAGGGAGCCTTAATCTCCATCCAGTGAGCCAGAAAGCCAGAGCCAAGCGCGTTAAGTGCGCGATCGACTTTTTACAGACGTCTCGGGCAACGCGAAACAAAACCCCGTGAAAGTGCCGACGCCGACGTCGAACAAAGGGAACCTTCAAACGGCGAAAATACAAATGCCGAATGGTAGCATGGGAGCGCGAGTCTTTGGTGCAGTTAGAAAAAGGACAGGAAGAACAAAATATATGTATATATAAATTTTCACCCTAGACAGAGAAGTATACGCGGGCCGCACCCTTATGTACACCAGGTTAGGGTTAGGGGCGGGAGCTGGGCCTACAGGACCGAATTCGTTCCAAACTACCCAGTCTCACTTCTGAAAGCCACCCGTTACGTGAAAACCTCGAGTATCAGAAAAGGACAGATGTACTCAGTAGGGGGGGGGGGGGGCAGCAGTGCCCCATAACACCGGGCACGAGACACAAACGGGGGAGAGTTGGTGAAGGTTTCGATCGAGGGTAGAAGCAACACCAGAGACCCCGGCTGTGCTCCATCCTCATCCAGGCTGCGCCAAAGGGGGCTTGGATTATTAAAATTAAGGTGGGGGGCCCTACTGTTACGGGCTGTGGGGCACGGGCCCTTAGGACGATACAGGAAACCGGTACTCTCGCTCGCTTCTTCTCTTTCTACCTCTTTTCTTTTTTTATTCATTCCTTTTTTATCAGGACCCCCCGTCCCATCGTCACTCGTCCCCCTTAACGCATATAGAAACCGAAGCCGTAATGCATGTTCTGTATATAATGTACCCCCTACAATGATTCCAATCAAGAGTTGTACACCCATCCGCGGTACCGACTAATCAAGATCACTTTGACTCACCGAAAAAGAAAATCATCAATGCTAATCCAATACGCCTCGATGCGGTCTCTGTATATAGGTATATGCCTACGTGTCATTATACAGTCTTAAAACTCGGTTCAATGTCCTGTAAACTTCGTCCGACGATGGTACCGTTGATTTTGAAAAATTTTATGATTTTAATGATTTCTCTATTTTCTAAATAATTTCGTTTATATTTAAATATACCGTCTTTGCCACAGTGTTAAAAATATTTTGAGCCTTTTTATGGAGGTAAGTCACCTATTCTACAATTACAAACACCTTGCGCCAGCGCACCTTGCGCACCCTTGGATACAAAGAAATCTACGAACACGTGGATCCCAAACTATCCACAAGGTCTTCGACTACCTGAGTCCTCTGAGGATGTCTAATACCCTGTTTAAGCCACTTCCATTGTCGAATGCAAAATGCTAAATGAAACCATTAGGAGACCACCGGGCTAACCGTGGTCGAAACTGCCCTAATGGGGCCGGCCGACGCCTCGTTACGCGGTTATGGCTTTGGATCCCAATCCCGCTCGTTAATTCCCCACGCGAAAATTCGAGCTCACATTAAAGAGATTTGCCAGAAGTGAGACCAAAAGATATGGTCGTAGCCGTAACGAGTTATCACGTGATAAACTGTACAGAAATCCATAGCAAGCTAAACGAGTAATGTACATAAAAAAAAAAACTTTATAAAAATAAAAAAATAACGTCTGGACACATAAATTCCTGAATGGTTTGGGCTCTTGTATACGTAATCCGGAAGTAGTATTTTATATCTCAAGGTCTACGAACCTCTCACGCGGTCCACGAGTAATGTCAGCCAAGCAGAAGCTGTCCGGAAGACCCGTCACTAATTACATTCTCCTCACCAATCACGTTGAAAAGGCATCCAACGATCCACGACTCGTCCCTGCTATCCACGTCGTCAAGTGCTACAACCGTTTCCCTCCTGCTTCCTGGCGCCGGTCCAATCCTCACCAGATTAAAAGCTTCTTGGCTTTCGGTGAAGCTTCTCCTAGGGTTTCTCTCGCGGGACGCCAACGCATCGCTTACATGGGACCCACACTGACCCGAGACTCTAATGGGCTCTTCGTGCCACACTTGCACAATCGTACATACAGTATTTTCCTTCTTTCACTCACTTTCTCACTGTTCCTTTCTGTCTCTCTTTCTCCTTCTTCCTCTATCCCGAGCCTTCTAGGCCACGTTCCTGACAGATAAACTGCACGGGATGGCTGAAGAGTGGCGCTGAGAGCCACGGCTCCCAAAACCGACAATCCCAGCTACTAGGATAACCTAAAACCTGAAACACTGAAGCGCTACGACACTTTACGCCCTACGTTACGTCCCTCCACGCATTACGTATGTATCGTACGTGTTTGCGCGCGACGTTACTGCTTTGCAGTAGCTCGTTGCAACCTGAAAATAGGGTAGGGAATGTAGGATAGGGAAAGGGTCTTGGTTTTGTTCTCTCTTTATAATTTTTATGGTATTTTACCTGTCTCTTCTGGACCACTTATTTCTATACCTCTCGCAAGGCAGTGCTATTTTTTTTTAATATGGATTTTGAGTTTTACCTTTTTTGAGAATTTTTCGGGTATTCGGGTTTTTGGTGCTGTGAGTAATATCGAAATGTTTTAAATGGTTGGGTTAGTGGTAATCGGATTTTTCTTTTTTAATTATGTAAATGGCACAGTTGGTAGGATTGGATTATTTTGCCAAAGGTTGTTGTACTGATGATAAGATCTTAATCTCCTTCTAAAAGGTTTTGAAGGGTATCTTGGTCGACGGTACCGCTACCCCTTCTTTGGTATTACCGGTAGACCTTGATCGTTCGACTAAGAAGCTGATAATTGGGGAGAATTCAGTTTTAATTAGTAATCCGATGAGATTGGGGATGGTCCTCTCCCCTTTGCTCCATTTTTCCAACGAGTAATCCCCTTTGATATTTTGAATGACCTGAAAAAAATCTATGGTGATAGAATGTTTTGAGAAAAAAAAAAAGGTTTCGGATTTATATCCCGTCGCAATCTCCAGTTTCTGGATTAATGCCGGTCTGTCTTTTAATTTTGGGCTGAATAATTTTTTCCGACGATATTCTGGATTTCCTGAAAATGCGAAAAAATCAAAGCGGCACAAGCGTTATAAGCATATGTACGTGCAAAAAAAAGAAGAAACTGCGCCAGGCACTGGCAGCCACTCTGCGTGTAAAGTGTAATCGAGTTAAGACTGATTACTCGGAAAATATATTCAAGTTTAACGAATTGGCTTAAAGTAAAAGGGTTACAGTGGTAAGGGGTGCTTTAAAGCTGATGTGCACGTCAAATGTATAAGCCGAGCATCCCTTTTCGTGAGATACACAGTTAAGGGAATTAGTATGTAAAATGATTTTTAAGAATTTGATAATTCCGTGACGCCACGTGAATATCAAAAGCAGAATTTCGTTAATTAGCAAACCGAAACGGTTGATAACGTTCAAAAAATTGTTCGGAGATACGAAAATTAAATTCAACCATTTGATAAGCACAAACACATACATTTGTATCTACACCAGGTTAATTCCATGTTAATCATATGGATTGGTGCGATGAGATTGTAGTTGCGAGGAGTTTTTGGAAAATCGGCTGAAAAAGCCAAAGTAACGATAAAATTGTTAAACAATTTACTGTGCTAAAAATTATTAACTGAGAAAATATCAAATGGTATGGTTAAAATTTTAATAATTCAAGAGAATTCTTGGCTTTCAATTTTTAAATTGCCAAGACATATTACACTCGAGTTACACATTACTCGTATGACAACGACATGGCAGTGTCATTAAATTACGTAATTATTCTTATAAACGCAAATACGTCTTTTTTCTACTCGAAGTACAATTTATATTCATATGAATTTAGCGCTATTATCCGTCACAATAATTTTCACTGTAACGTGCAATAGCGCAATTCTCATATCAAAATCACACAATCACACATCTTGTTTTGACAATGAAATAAAAAATCTTGAAAAAGTAACGAGCGCTTCCGACACTTTCGAAAGGAATTTCGAAAAAGCGTCACGTTACACCGTCACTCGCGCACGTGACTTTTTCGAAAAACGGTACAACAAAAATGTACGATCCTTGCGCGTACACTATCTCGCGCAGTTTGATAACGTTTTCGGATAGCAGAAAATTCAAAGAAGAAAATAAACACAAAGTTTAAAGAATACAAGGATGTATAGAGAATAGCTTCGAGAGGATAGTTAACAGTGTCGAACACTTCCTTTCCAAACTGAAACGAAAAACGTTCATTCCCTTCTTCTTGTACTCGACGAATTTACCCCCACTTGTTTATCTCGTAGATTCGCGCTCTCTGGACCAGTTCCTACGAAGCCGGACTCATTCTCACGGGGTTGGTAGAGATGCTGAACGCTGAGAACTGGACAACGGTCAAGCTCGGGCCAGGACCCCGCGGGAGAAGCAGCGGCCCTCTTAGGGGATGAATCTTCCGAGATCGAAAAGGGGTTGCTATTTAATTCTGGTTTGATCCAGAGGGATGGTACTCATCGCGTGAGAAAGGGCTGTCAGATACGACCTTCGACTCTATCTCCTGGACTCTCTGGACTCTCACCCTATATCTTCTATAGCTATACTTGTACTTGGACCAAACTACCCCCAGCGCTGGGATACGTTCTTAATTTTCTCGGAGGATGGAATAAATCCGGAGCCAATTCCGTTACGGACTGGACTCCCAGACTGGACTTGTTTTTTTCATCCCTTAACGTTTTTCTCCAGTAGGACCAAGGAAAATAAATTGAATTACACGCTTGATACGCAGGACCTTTTTTCACTTTGAAAGACGTCTTATTAAGCATTTACCACTACGAAAATTCTTTTGGCGAACGTTTAGAGCGTGGTTAGCCAACGCGATACATTGACCGCCATCGCGATTCCGCTTGCAAATAAAGTGAATTCGTAATATCGATCGACCGGAAATTAACAAGATGGCGTAGAGGGATGAGGACAGATCGATTTTACGATTTCGGAGATTTGGCTTGGCTACGCTCATCGGTACCAGGATAAGGGTAGGAAATCTGGCGGATCTCCGAACAAACAAGAAATCACACGGTAGAGGTGACACAGACACTAGGCCAGTTTCCGGCAACCCCCTAAGAAAACAAAGCCCCGTACACGCAACCCCCTTTCACACCCCCTATACCTACTAGGCACATTCGCCACTGCGAAATACGGCACTAATAACCTCGCCCACTGTTTTGTTAACCTGGCAGATTATTGTGGGAGCCTGGGGATTCGTGCACATATGTATAGTGTGTATACGTATATATACTTCACCATACGTGAAAACCTATGTAGTCGATACTACATAACGCCAAAGTACAGGGGACACGATGCGAGCAATTCGGATAATATTTACCTTCCACACGACGTAGGGCTACTTAAAATCTCCCAGGGGTGCGCGCGAGTGGCTAATTTAATTGCACGGTCATGCATCGGCTCTGCGATGCCAGTGCACTGGCCTACGTTACTGCATGAATACATGCATATGGGGAACGTTAATGATGACACTATTAACTCGATAATCATTTTCGTATTCGACAGTCATAGAAATTATGCGTTTCAGCTACCTTTGTACTATTTGAAATTAGGATGAATTCAAATACAAATTTAATGCTGAAATTTTTCGTAATAATTCACAGTCTATATTTCTTTAGTTTTTATTAAAGAAATTTTTTAATGTCATTATCGAGGCTGTCTCTCACGGTGAAGGATAAAGATAAACTCTCACGGTGTAAATCTAAATAGGCTGCTCTCTCGCGGCGCACCTTGATAATGTTGACTCTCCGTTTTTCGGGGACCTTTTGCGAGGATCGATCGCTCTTGGGAACTAAATAATTCCAAGGCGTCCGGGAAAGAGAGTTCTTCACTGTGCGAGAGGGAGAAAATTGCTACGGGACCCTCAAGCATATGGGGGTTGCAAATATTTCCTCGTGAACCGGAACGGCACAACCATAGAGAAAACTGTCGATTCTAGAGAGGACAAGAAAGATAGATATATAATATATGGCAAGGTGGGTAAATAACATGAAGTGACGTTGGCAGAAAAGCGGGCAGGTGTCGCACGCATTTTTGTACCAGAGACGTATAAGGTCGTGGGGGTTAATGGAAAAAGGGGTGTAAAGGGCGATAAACACCTTAAAGTCCTTCATTCTAAAACCATTTCCAAGAATCAAGATTTTTTTCCTCGTACTTTACGTTTACCTTCATCTTCTCTTGCAATCAGCATGGTAGCTATAACTTCTTGGTAAAATCGTAGCCCTCCCCTAAATGCAACTCTCCACGGACATACCAAGTACCCATCCGGTCCCGCTTTTCCCACACGCACTCACTCGAACCTTGAATAGTATCGTAGCCACGATCTCCAGTGAATTCTACTTGTGCAGGGGGATGAGCCCGGGGATCGGACCGAGTCGTGTGGCACAAAACCACCCTTATCGGGCGCATATTTGCCAGCTTCTGCAAATCCCAACAATTCGAAAACCCGTGTGCCCCGGAACCGTATAGCCGGCTATTTCGTCTCCAGAGGTTCCGCTGCCTACGGTTCACAGGCTGCTACCTTCTCGTCTCGATTCCTCCTCCCTTTGGAGACTCGGCAGAGGCTTTGAGGGATGATGGAACGACAGGGGGTGGCAAATAGAGTGGGACAGCGCGAACAAGGGTGCCGTGACAAAAGAGCGAAGGACTCGCAGGAGCGAACCAGAGGGATGGATGCGAGGCTCCCTGGGAGTTCGAGTGAGCGCGACCTAAATGGAACGCGGGCTTTAGGGGCTGAGGGGTTGAAAAGTTCAATTGCGCGTATTTTCGCTATGGCGTCTCGCAAATCCTACAACTCTACCCCCAGCTAAAGGAAGGAAAGTGGAATGATACTCGTCGGCCGCGCCCCCTCCCCCCTTCCACCCACCCACCACTCCATTTCCGCTTCTAGCTTCCTCCCATTCCGCATACTGTTGTTACCCCATCGGCTAGCAGCCAGGAATTCAACCCTCTTCTAATCGCTCCTCGGTATTTAACTCTATGGGACGCAACCCCCATGATGACCGCCTACGACGGATCTTACTTACACACGTTGACAATATTCTACGTTGCTGAGGCTTGTTGCTCTGCGATAGGCAATTATTTGTCTATTAGGGGAGGGTTGATTTTGTTTCGGGAAAATCCATATTACTCTGTTAAAGGACTGTTTTATATAACGATAGGAAGCTTCCAGAAGATAGTTTTGTATTAGCAGATAACAGGCCTTCTCTTGAAAATACTTTACGGGTGGATCAGCTAAGAGAAATCAACACATGGAGTTGCTGTAAAGCCTCACGGACATCAAGAGTATATATGTATAAGCGCGGGTAGAGATGGTAAATTTTGTTTTATCATCGGGGCGCGGATGACTAATTGCCTTGCTTAGAGCATAGCGGGAGAGTCGAGGGGGTATTGAGGCCGAGAACTTGGGGTTGAAAATTTACGCTAAAGCGACTTTAATTTTGATTCATGGCAGAATTTCTGGAGCGTTCCTGGATAAATTCTCCGGGCGTCATTTGCTACCTGAATCCTGGGTCTGCGTCATCTCGCAATCGGACGACCTTCCGACTAAAAAAAAAGAAGCGTAAAAAAACGTCATTTCCACTAACCTTCAAAGACGTATCGTTCACCCTCGTTAGACACGGTTCGCCGGCAAAGAGTCCCACGTACTTATATATAGAATTTTCAGAAAGAATAATCAGTCTCGTAAACCTTGCCCGTCGCTCATAAGTATGACAACGTTCTTTGATAGGTATATGATGTAGGTATTATATACATATATTATTTACATGTATTAGATTTAAACCATTTAAAGCAAAACTAATTATTCCCCAAGAAATATTATGCCATACACGCACCTCTTGCACCAACCACCCTATACCTACTTGTATGACAAAACTTAAATCAAGAATCAAAAGTAAAACTCTCCTAGGCAAAAATGTCGTGAAAACGTCCACGTAAAGATATTTAAAGAATTTGACCTTTTCAGTATCCCCAGCCTTATTTGCTCCTGTCTCTCTCTGGCTGTTCATCCCCTCAATGCTGGTGCCCTCTGCACCCTAGTAAGTTTAGTCTGGTTCGTT
The DNA here is from genome assembly GCA_030142375.1 of Calameuta pallipes. NCBI lineage: Eukaryota > Metazoa > Arthropoda > Insecta > Hymenoptera > Cephidae > Calameuta > Calameuta pallipes. The sequence goes on from JARQSW010000388.1 coordinate 2,360,544, forward strand.
CTTACGTTCTCTCTCTCTCTCTCTCTCTCTCTCTCTCTCTCTCTCTCTCTCTCTCTCTCTCTCTCTCTGTCTCTCTCTCTCTCGCCCCTTTCTTTCTCTCTCTTTCACTAAGGGCTGTTGCCTTCCCGTCTCCCACTCTCCACTCGCGCTCTTCGGGATCATAAACCTTGCGGTGGCGAACGGGCGCCCGGGTCCTGGGACTTTTCAGCCTGCCTGAACCCGCCCTCCGCACTCAATAATCCCGTAGCGCTATAGCAGCCCCTATTACAAACCCTCTCGCTTCTTTGCCACCCCCTAAGCGCCGTTCGACCCGGCAGCCAGCACCCACCCCACCCTCGGTACACTGCCTAGCATGAAACCGCCCTTGTCTTCTCCTGGAATGGATTGATGGAGCAGGCTGTCCCTGCTGAAACGATAGATAGATCTTCGAGCACCTCCACACAAAATTCAACCCCTAAACTAGTACCAACTGAGCTACCTTATAATATAATAATATGACATGAATAAATGTCTCTAATATTTCTATGAAAATTTAAATTCGCTTATAGATATTTTCAATCAAAATTAACCAGACACCTGATATTTAAAAAATTTGTATTCCAATTAAAAAATCGCCGCTCCCACTTTCAAAATCAATATTTATAAGTATCTTTAATATCTCGATACGGAAAAAGACAGTAGATGGTAGAAGTGTGCATATCGCCACGACCTTAAGAGTAAGTTCTCGCTTATGACCTAACCTGGCGCCGGGACTCATGTATTTTAAAAGGGAACCCATACATTATTCATTTCACTAAACTCGTACTTCCGCGGAGTCGGTTAGTCCCCCGGTGCACGCGCTCAGCGACCTCCCTCTTTTGCCACTTTCGAAAATCGACACTGGATACCTATGTATAATCTCCTGTCTATTTCCTCCGACTGTTATGAAGAAATCTGCCGTTAGCCTTATGATCCTCTACAATCTTCTCCACGGATGCCAAAAATATTTTCCTGGCAACTGGCAATATCCGAAAACCTGCACAGTAAATTCTGGATCAACATTACATACACTAACGGTGGAAGCTAAAGACATATGTATAAGCTATTATTATATATATATATATATATTATTAAAAGTTTAATATTATATTCATGAATATATACTATTATTCTGATTAATTGATCAACAAAGAAATTTTCGTATAAAATTTTTATTAATCAACGCCCATATATTTTCTATCCTGATTGTCATCTAGTATAGCACCTATACCTAAAAGATCGGTTCTGCTGTCAGCCACATAGCACCTACCGCGATTACGAATTAATACGTATCCGCAAATTTACTCGGTGCGTCCCCTATCCTATCCCCAAACCATTCCGTCTGTCCACCCTTATATACACCCATACAGATATATCATCTACGTAGATAGCAGACTGCGCAATACATATACAGCAAGGGGTAGTCGAGGACCGTTCCGGATTTTTCGCATGTACATGCACACATGCGTGAAAGCAACGCACGGGGGTTGTTCACGCATTGGGGTGAAGGTGTTGGGTACGCGACAGCTGTAAGCCCCAAGGGGTAGCTGAAGTCCTCGACTCCTGCCACTATAGCGTTTGGCGTATCCGAGCAGAGCCCGACATCTCATCCCGTATATTCCTCCCTTCTCAACATTACCAAAGTTGTAGGGGAGGTGGGTTGGCACTGTACGAGTCTCGCTATATACCAGAGGGTGGCTCTTGTGAGAGACGTTCACCGATTTTCGATGACTGGCTATTACAGAACCTAATAACATTCCTGGGACATTTTCTATCTTCCTTTCCTTATCCCTTTAGTCTATATGAAATACAGGCCTACGCGTAGTATAACCCTGTCTATACAAGGCTATTCAGAAGCAACGCAGCATCTGAAGAAGATTACGCTACGCAAGTGAATTAGATACTCGAACTTAAGGTAGTAAGTTAATTTTAAATAACCCTGTACACTATCTATATAGTATACATAAACGTAACACGTTCCGTTATCCAATTGTTCCAGAGTTTTCAGTGTGTCAGACCCGGACCGGTTCACCGATACTAATTCACCCCATTAAATTTAATTTGGGTCGCGCGACCGGACGCTCTTTGTACGCGGCTGATCCATCAAGAAGTCCCATCGCTGAGTGTGATGAATGGTTATCCCATCCTCGATCAAAGTTCCACTATGGCAGAACATGGACGAAGCGTCGCTAACAATGCAATTGGCAATTATCAGGTATACGCGGTGCCGGTCTCCCTCTAGTTGTAAAGATGTGCGTAACGTGCGTCCTAGGTATAGGTAGTATATATAAATATATACGTGTATATGTATATGTATATATATACACACACACACACAACTTCAAGACGATCTCTCGATGCGCCATGAAAATCCTGGAAACTGGTTTTATCTGCGTATAACGATCGCCGAGACCTGTCAGAGTCTCTCTATCCGTGTTAGGCGGCAGGGGCGAACCATTGGAACCCTCCCGTATTCGCATTAGCGTGGAAACGAGGGATGCCCTCGACAATTCTACCCGTGGAAGCTCCCTAACCATGAAATAAGCTAGTTCCTTTTAGTAACCCAATGAAATGCGAGTTTGACGTCACGCGGTATCATCGACCACGCTTCGACCACGACACGGCCGACGAATGTCAATTCTCCTGATTACAGGACTCTAACCGCGACACGTTCCTTATACTTGGCCCTAAACATTAAAGCAAAGCCTACCCTTACACCCTACATAAAAGTCTATGCTCGTCAATTCGTTTGTACGTCTGAGATGTATACTTTCCACCTTCTCCATCCTTCAAGGTCTTAGCAAAAAGGCAAACCAAAGATATCAAATGCCATTCGCCAAGAGTCTTCGCACAGACTCCATTAAGTCCTATATTGGTACCCTGTGGTAATATACCGGAAGGAAGGAAAGAACGAAAGTGATCCGAACCCCATATCAGTATACCGATCGCGGCAAGGATAATAGGTTAAGCAGGATGAGAATAAGGGCTGCCAATAAAAGGATGGTCGTGAATGGCGCCCAATATACTCAACTAAAAATAATAATCCAGGCTGTCCCGAGCCGCGAAAACCACCAGAGTGTCGATCAATGTGTTGCGAAAGTATGTATAGCGAAGCCCGCAAAGTGGTTCGGCTAGAGGCGAGAGCTTGTGGGCTGCTTACGAGCTTGTGAAGAGGCGATAACCATAACCTCCCCGCAAGAGGAGAGAAGAGCCACCAAGAGGTGGTGAAGCGAGTTGAAGAAGAGGAGTAGGAGTACTGGTACCACTGGCGGTGGTGGTGGAGGGGGAAGAAGGGGGGAGACTGTGGCTGCCGACGGTAGTTACACGCAATGGATATGAAGGCAGATAGGTAATTACCCACGTGTGCTACCTTTCCTTTTTCGATATCTTCTAAGCATTGTGTAAAAGGAGTGCGAAAAAGTTAATCGAAGAAAGCCAGTCAGAAAAAGGGTGGAAAAGTGGGAGAGGCCAGGATATCGATTATAATCATCGCGGACAGGAGCGACGGTGGATCCGCAGTCATTAGGGACGCCAGGCGCCGCTTCGTTCTACCTTACACCTTTTACCATCAGCGATCTACGTCCTTCACACCCATGTATACGTCATCCCCGTTATAGACAACCCTTCGTAGGGACAGAAGACTTCCTTTCGAGCCTTGACACTTCCTTTTGCCACAAGTTCCCGGTAATTCAATGTACAATGACCATGGGGTTTACGTAACCTTAGTCATTAGTTATTTATATAGCACGGCTATGTAATCCAACCGTGTGTATATATATATTTCTGTATGTACATATATGCTTCCTATTCAGGTACCTGATTTTCTATCTGATAGCTGTCAGAATCATGTGTTTTTTTTACTTTTAAAGATAGTCAAGTTGCGTGGGCACTCCTTCACTGATATGTGATAACGCTTAGCATTCCTAAAAATTATAGAGAAGAACTAGGGTTATTAGGCAGCTTAAAATTATTTTTAATTACAGAGGGTTATAATAAAATCGTCCCCTGGAAAGTTTAGTAATGAGTAATTACACAAATTTCATTAATCTCGTCAAGTATTTACTTATCACCTCAACCCAAGAGTTTACATCCAATACTTATTATTTTTGTCTCTTGAATTTTTTTCCTCGATGCAATCAGACGAACATTGCATTACAACGACTGGTACCTCGACATCCAACACCCAATCCTAACTCAGGCGTCCATCCAACCATCCATCCAGTCCAAAAGGCCCCACCGAGTAAGTTCCTCTCTACCCATGGAACACGAAAACAAACGAATTTTTAATTAATCACTTGCTAATGAGCTGGCAGCCGTCGAGAGACAGCTGACTGGTAATGCGCACGGCGTTACGACGCTCGAGAGTGTAAGAGAGAGGAGAATTATAAAAAGAGAGAAATTCCCGCGAAACCAGACGTTTAAATTTCATCGACGGCTGCTGCATTTCGACGAAGTCCTCGTTGACAAAATGAAAAATAATGTAAAAAAGGAAGAACGATAGCGATAAACGGGGTGGAAACACATGAGGGAGAGAGAGAGAGAGAGAGAGAGAGAGAGAGAGAGAGAGAGAGAGAGAGAGAGAGAGAGAGAGAGAGAGAGAG